>SJYC01076375.1:0-18170 GCA_006408675.1 Madoqua kirkii
CCAACGAGTCAGTTCTTCTCATTAGGTGGCCAAAATACTGGAGTTTCAGCTTCAGCATCAGTTCTTCCGATGAATATATGGCTTACAATACCATCCCATTTTCTTATAACCTTACTTCACAGGTTGAAAAATTGAGATCCAAAATTTCCCAAATTGCATAGAGCTATCAAAATTACCACTTGAGATCCAATAACTTCAGACTACTCCACAGCTCAGTGAAGAACAATGCTTTTGTGTTCCCAAATGAAAGTTCTAAAATACCTTCCCAATGACATCTCTTGCTAATTTTACCAAAAGGTTATTGGAGGAATTCTGATCTTCCAATCTACAGAATGAAATTTCTAGTGCTTTCATGTAAATTTCATGTAAGCCTGATAGGTTTTAGACATGCATATAAATGTCCCTTGTTAAGTTGAAGTTCATCACACAGGGTGTTGTATTTTCCCCTGGATTGTTCTTTCATTTTAAACATATTATTTAGGGGATATTATAGTCTGGCATCTAACATTTAGACAAGTATGTGAGTGCCTAAAATATTTCAGGCACCAAGTTGGTTTCAGACACAAAATAGGCTTCTCGTTTATCTAAAAATAAACATAAAAGATCAGAACCTTTTGTCTGCCTGTAGCTTTTTTCCTAGCTTTTCTGACACACTTGTAGCTATTCTGTTGATAAACTGCAATTAGAAAATGATTCATTTGCCCATGACAGTAATGTGAGAGCCTGTTTGTATTTTTGTTAGCGATCTCCTATGGAGATGGAAAAACGCAGCATCCAAATTAGAGTATAAATCCACCCCTTCAAAGAATGCTTCTAGAAGCCTAGATTTTTTTTCCTTCACATTGTGTGTTAATGAAGGCAGTTATTGGTAAGATTCCCAAGCCCATATCAAAGCCAGGTTAGCCCAATACCTGGTCGCTCCCCAAACTGCAGTGCACAGTGGCCAACAAGTATGCCATCAAGTTGTTTTACTGCTGTTGTTGTTATTTGTTGTGGTTTATCCTACAACACCAGCAAAGTTTGGTGCAGAGCAGCCTTCCCAGGAAGCCAGAGGTTCTCAGTCTAGGTAGCACACGAGGGTCACCTGAGACCTTTGAAAATCCAGATGCCCAGACCAGGTAATTCAGAGTCTCTGGGAGTGGGATGCATGGGTATTCTTTAAAGGCCCCAGATGATTTCAGTGTGCACCATGGATAGGGATCTATGGCTGTTAAGATAACCATACTGACTGTGTGCAGAGCAATGTGAAACAAAAGTAAAAAACGTTGACCACTAAAAATAATAATAATAAAAAGTTGACCATTAAATGAGAACATTTCAAAGTGGTAATCAAATAAAATTTACCATGACGTCTTCTTTCCACTTCCTGTGCTTGTAAGTAGTAGCACTGAGCTTACCTGAAGATGAGGTCTGAGAAATTTGTGAATATACAGGAGTGGAAATGTAGATGGGGCCCTAGAATGAAGGGCAGTGAACACAGGAACAGAGTAATGGGCTTCACTCCAGTCACTAGGGAATTGGTGAAGGTTTGGGTGCAGCCATGTGACATGATTAAAGGGATATTTTTAGGAACACCAGTCGGCCAACAATAGTAGGATGGATCAGGGAGGGAGAAAATAGAGCCAAGGAGACCAATTAAGAGTCGATTAGAGTCGTTCAGAATTGAGGTGCCAGAACAACCGCTCTGGGAATGGAAAATAACTGTAACCATCGAAGACCAACAAATAATTGAAGGGATAACGGTAGAGGATTGAAAGCTGAGGCTTCAAGCCAGGTCAGAGACCAGCAGGGAAGCCAGGAAGAAAAAGAGTGTGAAAATAAGAGAAAATGATTTTCAAGTTTCATCTGCAGTTACCACAAAACATGTAAAGAAAACATTTACTGGGCAGCCAGAAAAGAGTGTGGGGCCCAGCAGAGATGGCAAGACAAATCAAAACCAGATGTTTCCTGTTCTCAAAGTTCAGAGGGGGATTAGCAACCAGACTCAAGTCTTGAAGGCAAGAGTTGACGGGAACTTGTCCAGTGTGTGCCTGGACCTCCCCTTAGTCACTGTCACCTGACCCGGACCATCAGTCACACAGGAAGTGTCTGCTTCCCCCACCACTTCTGGACCCAAAAGAAACACCCCAGGTAGAGCGTAGACCTGCATCCTTAACCCTGCTGAGGGGGCAGAGGACTCAACCTGTAAGTGCATGGAGTGGCCTTCCCGGCGAACGTCGGCCAGTAGGAAGCAGCAGAGAAGGCACCAGGTGGGTAAATCTTGCTCCTTCCTTCCTGCCCTCACCCCACTCACTGCTCTGAGGCAGTGTCTCTGCACAGCCGCATTTCTGAGCACCTGCTCTCCAGCTTTCTTCACTGAGGATGGCGAGGGCAGGAGGACCTCACGCCACCGCCCCCCACCTCCTCTGTCAGGGTTCCCTCTCCCTCATTCCAGCTGCTCTGGGTTGGCACTTCCCAAATAAAGCCTCGGCATTTGAAATCCTCCCTCCGGGACCTGTATTTTATTTTTTGTTTCTATTTTTTTTAAGTAACTTTTAAAAAAATTTTAGTACAGTTTTACATTTACACAGTTACTGTGAAGATAGTATAGAGAGTTTCAGTGTATCCATAACCACGTTCCCTTATTAACACATTAGTGTGGTACATTTTCTTTTTTACAACTAATGAACTAACACTGATACAGTATTATTAGCTGAAGTTGATATTCATATCAATGTATTGCATTTTAGAAAATGTGGTGTGTTAGTCTCTCAGTCGTGTTCAACTCTTTTCGACCCTGCGGGCTGGAGCCCACTAGGCTCCTCTGTCCACGGGATTCTCCAGGCAAGAATACTGGAGTGGGCTGCCATGCCCTTCTCCAGTGATCTTCCCGATCCAGGGATCAAACCCAGGTCTCCTGCATTGCGGGCAGATTCTTTACCGTCTGAGCCACCAGGGAAGCCCTTAGAAACCTGGCCAACTACATAATACTTAACTAGGGTCACTCTAAATTCAGTGCCTACCTGGAGGGTGCTGGGCATGGTTCAGGTCACACCGGTGCTGTGAATTCCAGCCCCAACTTCATGGAGAGCATGCTTACGATTGAACATTCTCAGAACATTTTTTTAAACTACTGCCACTCATTTGCCAAGACGGATGAGATAGGTAAGTCTCCTTCTACTGGGAACTTGTCTTTCACCTGTAACAAATTCAAGTTTCTCCCTAGACCTTTCTTGGGCACTGAGCTATCTTTGTTTTCTTTCTTACCCCTGACGGAATACAGCTCAGGCCCTGTGTGATCTGGGAAAAACTAGAAGTATCCAGGGCTCACTCACTGCTGGGGACTCATGCTTCCTGAATTTCTGAATGCTTTTCTCTTTTACTTCACACTTTTAAGAAGTTGTTTCTTTGGTTTCAAATTCAGCATTTTAAGTACCCAGTCCTAGAAGAGTTTTCTTGGGACATATAGTCCACAATGTGGCCAGAAAAAAAATTTTTTTTCAGAACATTCTTATTTTGAAGCTATCTTAAACTTACAGAGAAGTTGAAAATACAGTATGATTTTTCCAGAAACACTTAAGATAAATTGCTAACATGATGCCTGCGTGCGTGTTTGCATGCTCGGTCACTTCAGTCGTGTCCAGCTTTTGCCACCCTGTGGACGGTAGCCCACCAGGCTTCTCAGTCCATGGGATTCTCCAGGCAAGAATACTGGAGTAGATTGCCATGCTATCATCCACCAATCCCCAAATACTTTCATATGTGTTTCCTGCAATATTTATGTTAACCATGTATATTTATGTTAAACATATAAATATATTTTATTTTTATTTATTTATATTTTTATAGAATTTTATATATTATATAGAAATATTTTCCATATTATAAATACAATATATTTATATTTATATAAAACTATTGTGATTTATGCATATACAGAAAACAAAATAATAGTTAATATTATCCTGTAAAGTTATATAACTACCAATATCAAGAATTTGACATCCTAATCCCCAGTTGTTCAGGTGCTAAGTCTTGTTCAACTCTATGTGACCCCATGGACTGCAGTACTCCAGGCTTCCCTGTCCTTCACTATCTCTTGGAGTTTACCCAGACCCTGTTCAAATTTTGCCACTTGTCCTAATAATGTCCTTCACAGTAGAAGGATACAATTCAGAATCAAGTTCTCCACGCCCGTGTTGTGTCTCCTTATTCTCTCTTAATCTGAGAACAGTTCCTTCTTCTGGCCTTGACTTTCATAACCTTGTTAACTTTATTAATAGAGGCTCATTACTCTGTAAAATCTCCTTCAGCCAGAGGTGTCTGATGTTTGTGCATCTTTGGCAGAAGCATCATGGAAGGGAGGCTGTTATAACTATTGTATTTTCTCAGATGGCACATGATTTGATTTGTCTCAAGACTGATAACATTCACTTGACTGAGTTTGTGTCTACTGGGCCACTTCATCAGAAAATACCCCCCTTTTTTTGTCTTATACATCATGTGCATTTTGTGGGGATTTTAACATTATGGAAATTTTCCATTGCTCATCAAAATTTCAATGTACTCACTTGGTAACCTCTAATGGTTTACACACATTGTGTTGTAAACTATTACTATCACTATCTGATGTGACAGGGATGCTCAATGTGATCCAGGTGTCCCCTCTTGGGCCCTCAGGCCATCAGCAGTGGAGTGAGCTTAGAAATACATGCGTGCATGTAATACATGTGTACATTTAAATCTGCATTTGTTCCTATATCCACCTATACTGAGAACCTCGACTCCACACAGATGCCTTTAACTCCAATCCAACCACTACAGGATTCTTTACAATTTTATCTCTTTCTACTTAGTAATTCAACAGTATGTGAACTGTGAACTTCCAGATGTTCAAGTTGGATTTAGATGTTGGATCCAACATCCACTGGATCATCAAAAAAAGCAAGAGAGTTTCAGAAAAACATCTGCTTTATTGACTATGCCAAAGCCTTTGACTGTGTGGATTACAACAAACTGTGGAAAATTCTTCAAGAAATGGAAACACAAGACCCCCTCACCAGCCTCCTGAGAAATCTGTATTCAGGTCAAGAAGCAACAGCTAGAACTGGACATGGAACAATAAACTGGTTCCAGACAGGGAAAGGAGTACGTCAAGGTTGTATACTGTCACCCTATTTATGTAACTTATATGCAGAGTACATCATGCAAAATGCCAGGCTGGATGAAGCACAAGCTGAAATCAAGATCGCCAGGAGAAATATCAATAACCTCAGATAGACAGATGACACCATCCTTATGGCAGAAAGCCAAGAAGAACTTAAGAACCCCTTGATGAAAGTGAAAGAGGAGGGTGAAAAATTTGACTTAAGACTCAATATTCAGAAAACTAAGATCATAGTATCTGGTCCCATCACTTCATGATGGGAAAATAGATGGAGAAACAACGGAAACAGTGAGATACTTTATATTTTGGGGCTCCCAAATCACTGCAGATGATGACTGTAGCCATGAAATTAAAAAATGCTTGCTTCTTGAAGGAAAGCTATGACCAATCTAGACAGCATATTAAAAAGCATAGACAGTACTTTGCCAACAAAGGTCCATCTAGTCAAAGCTATGGTTTTTCCAGTAGTCATGTATGGATGTAAGAGTTGAACTATAAAGAAAGCTGAGTGCTGAAGGATTGATGCTTTTGAACTCTGGTGTTGAGAAGACTCTTGAGAGTCCCTTGGACTGCAAAGAGATACAACTAGTGAATCCTAAAGGAAATCAGTCCTGATTATTCACTGGAAGGACTGATGCTGAAGCTGAAATTCCAATCCTTTGGCCACCTGATGCAAAGAACTGACTCATTTGAAAAGGCCCTGACGCTGGGAAAGATTGAAGGTGGGAGGTGATGGGGATGACATAGGATGAGATGGTTGGATGGCATCAGTGACTCAACAGACATGAGTTTGAGCAAACTTCAGGAATCCGTGATGGACAGGGAAGCCTGGCATGCTGAAGTCCATGGAGTCACAAAAAGACTGAACTGAACTGAACTTAGTGATTCTCTCCCTCTCTCTCATAGTGGCATATCTGGCTCCCAATTATCCTTAATATATTTATTTATTTGAGCAATATCCCATATATAACTGGGCTTCCCTGGTGGCTCAGACAGTAAAGAATCTGTCTGCAGTGTGAGAGACCTAGGTTTGATCCCTGGGTTGGTAAGATCCCCTGGAGGAGGGATGGCAACCCGTGTCAGTATTCTTGCCTGGAGAATCCCCACAGACAGAGGTGCCTGGTGGGCTACAGTCCATGGGGGTTGCAAAGAGTCAGACACACCTGAGTGACTAAGCACAACACAGCACAGACATATATAACTCATCTCCACTCCTATATGACACCCTCATCACCCTACTCAGCTTTGCCACCAGCCAGACTGACACTCTCCCCCACACGGGGACGAACTCCTTCCTGGGCTCGGCTCTGACACAGGCAAGCCAGGCCAGGCAGCCCCTGTGCAGATGGCTTTCTCACACTGCTGCAGGGAACACCCCTGACCCCACCCGAGCTGCCACATGACCCCAAGCTGTACACAGTGTGGATGCTAGCCTTACTTAGGCTCTGTCATCTCCTTCTGGGCCACCATGACTAGGACCTGCCCACCCCAGCATAGATGCCTGTCTTGCCCTGATAGTTTTAAAACTAGACTACTCAGGAAGAAAAGGGGAAGAAGAGGTACCAGAGATTTTCAACATGCATATTAACAAATTGTAAAATAATCCTATTGGTACCAATGATTGTTAACAAGGATCCTATTGTTACCAACCAGGGTTCTTGGCCTCCTTAATCAATAGAAGTTGAAAGAGACCAGACAAGAAATTCACACAAGGCTTTACTGGGGTTCTTGCTGCAGCAGGAGGGAGAGAAAAGGCAGATATCAGTTGTCAGTACATGGGAAGTGTCTGGCTATAGCATATTTCATTCTGGATGTGTATATATTTTCAGAAATGCTCTGTAAACAAAAGTAGAGTTAGACAAAAGTTTGGCAGAAACAAACAAAATTCTGAAAAGCAATTATCCTTCAATCAAAAAATAAATAATTTTTTTAATGTAGAGTTAAAATTTCTAGGAGCATTTCATGAAAAGGGTGTAATCTCTCACAAACAGTCATCTCTTGGTATCCACGTGGCACTGATTCCAGGACCTGCCACGGCTACCAGAATCAGCAAATGTTCAAGTCTTTTGTATTAATGGTGTAGTATTTGCATACAACCTGCTCACATGTGCGTGTGCTCAGTCGCTCAACTGTGTCTGACTCTGCGATCCCATGAACTGTAGCCTGCCAGGCTCCTCTGTCCATGGGATTCTCCGGGATTCTCCAGGTAAGAATACCAGAGTGGGTTGTCATTTTCTCCTCCAGGGGATCTTCCTGATTCAGAGATTGAACCCAGGTCTCCTGCATTGGCAGGCAGATTCTTTGCCACTGAGCCTCCACGCCGTACATTTTAAATTATCTCCAGATTATTTATGTGCAGGAGACTTTAGAGACACAAGTTCCCTGGGTAGGGAAGATCCTCTGGAGGAGGAAACGGTAACCCATTCCAGTATTCTTGCCTGGAGAATACCATGGACAGAGGAGCTTGGCAGGATACAGTCCAGAGAGTTGCAGAGTTGGACATAACTGAAGTGACTTAGCATGCATGCACAGATTACTTATACTACCTAATACAATGCAAATGTTATGGAAAGAATAGTAAATAAAATGTAAATGCTATATAAAAAATTGCTGGGACATGGCAAATTAAAATTTAATTTTTTGGAACTTTCTAGATTTAAAAAAATATTTTTGATCTGCAGGTGGTTGAATCTGTGGTTATAGAACCTGTGGATACTAAGGGATGACTATATAAATAATTGCAGACGTACAAAAGAATTAAATACTATCTCTTATGTTCCATATAAATTTTAACTTGATAAAATAGCTAGAATAGAAGATCTCAGTCAATTTCTACCAAAAATTAGACATGGTATTGGGAATTCTGAACACATAAACTGTTCTAAGTCTAGATCAGAGAAGGGAACTTTTTATTCTAAAGATACTGGGACTTCTGCATGGACCCTGACTTTTGAGAAAACTAAACCTGGATAAATCCTGCCAATATGGGAGATAACAGAAAAACAAGCAAATCAACAAAGCATATGGGCTAATAAAATATTTTATTGTAAGGAAAAGAAAATATTACTCTGAATACACAGAAGGAGAGTACACGTTGAAAATTATTTTTTATAGGAAACAGAATATATTTTTACTGTGGTAAAATATACATAATATAAAATGTATCATTGTAATCATTTTTAAGTGTACAATTCAATGGCATTAAGTACATTCATATTGTTATACAGCACAGAACATATTTTTTTATATTCCTTTACAGTAACTTCTCCTCAAAAATTTACAGAGATAGCTTCTGAGATTTATTTTTTTAAATGCAGGAAGCCAATAGAAGAGAATATAGCACAGGGAACTCTGCTCAATATTCTGTAACACCGTAAATGGAAAAACAAATTGAAAAAGTGTAGATAAATGTATATCTATATCTGAATCATTTCGCTGTATGCCTGAAACTAACACATTGTTAATCAACTATACTCTAATATAAAATTAAAAAATAAAAGAGAACAAATTGGAACAAAGACGGAAACAAAAGGGACATGGTGAAAAACTAAAAAGTAATACAAGTTTTAATGGAATGGAATTAAAATTCATATTGAAGGCAGTAAAAAGCAAAACGTATTAAAGAAGAAACCCATTCAGAGGTGTGAAGGACAAACCAGAGAAAGGCTCCCAGAACAAAAGGAAAGATGTATGATATTAACATTGAGAGAGGTGGTAACAGAAACAAAAGTAAGAAGTTGACTGATCTAACGCAAGCTAGGCAGCCCTATGCCCACATCATGGTGATTGGTTCAGAACAGACATATGACCCATGATTACCCAATGAGTGAAACAGAATATTTTAAAACACAAATCTATGTTCACAAAGTTATAGTGAAACAAAAACAGCAAAGAAAGATTAAAAATACGAAAAAAAAAAAAAAACCCAGCAATGATAAATTTTTGAGATTGAGGAGGACTTTTCCTGTTGTCTCAGAATTTGTTTAGAGCCCCAAAGCTGAGTATACTAGGAGCCAAGTATTGCCAAATTCTAAACAGAGCCATAAGTAGCTCATATGCTTCCAGGGCTTATAAGACACTCTCACCTCCTTGCCTCAACTTGCTTACGTAAAGAAAACTGAGCAACTGACAGGAGGCTTAGTTGGATTTTGAGTGATTTTAGAGGAGGCATCGTTAGGAAAGTGTGCTGAGGCTTTTCTTTCCCCCTGTGAAGGAGGGGAGGGAGCATAAGCCCCCAACTCCATGAATAAAATCTAGAAAAATTGTGAGTGCCTTTAAGAAGCGGAGCCCCCCTCAAAAAAAAAAAGAAGAAGAAGAGACCTTTCTGTTTTGTAACTATCATAACATTCTTAATCAGCTATACCCCAACACAAAATGAAAAAAATTTTTTTTAAAAAGAGACTGTGTCTGAGTCTCCTGTCAGGGACTCAACAGGCTACACTGTGGAAACTTGTAAACTCCTCCTGGTGTTGACATCAGAGCAGAGGAGCAAATGGAGAAGTTCTTTGAAGTTTGACATGCATCCCAGGGAGTTGAGGGCTTGTGTGATAGCTCAGATGGTAAAGAATCTGCATGCAATGCAAGAGACCCAGAATCAATCCCTGGGTCAAGAAGATCCCCTGGAGAAGGGAATGGCTACCCACTCCAGTATTCTTGCCTGGAGAACTCCACGGACAAGGAGCCTGGTGTCTACAGTCCATGGAGTCACAGAGTTGGACATGACCGAGCGGCTAACACTTTCACCAGGGAGTTTGGGGGTGGTGAAAGAAGAGTGTGTGGTGTGTCTCTGAAGAATTCTGAGAGTGGGGGTCTGGCTGGAGGAGTGAGGAAGGAGTAAGAAGAGACACAGCGGAGTGGCAGAATAAGAGTGAGAGAGTTTCCTCTGGGTCAGGAGGACCTGGAAAAGCAGGCAGGCTTGACATTGTTAAAGAGAGTTGCTTTCTAGGGTGAGGAAGCCCAACAGGAAGAAGTGTGCTGCTGGGGTAAGAGTTTGGGGCAGGGGTCCTAAGATGACAGCAGATTTATGCTGTGGGTCTCTGATCATTTTACGTATCAACGTGGATGGGCCACAGTACCCAGGTATTTGATCAGACACTCTTCTAGATGTTTCTGCCAAGTTTTTCTCTTGACAAAACTAGCATTTAAATCAGTCAGCTTTGAAGTAAAGCAGATTAGTCTCCACAGAAGGCCTTAACAGAAAAGAGACTGGCCTACTCCGAGAAAGAAGGAATTCTGCCATCAGACTGCGTTGGCACTTGAACTGCAACCTCAGTCCTTCCCTGGGTCTCCAGACCCAGTCGGTCTACCCTGCAGAGTTGGGGCTCACCATCCTCCACAATCATGTAAGCCAGTTTGTAAAATCAATCAATCAATCCCTCATATTTGCTCACTCTCTCTTCCCCCTCCCTTCCTACATGCACACACACACACACACACAAACATCTTTCTGATCTGTTTCTCTGGAGAACCCTGACTAATACAGGGTGCTGCTGTTGCTGCTGCTGCTAAGTCGCTTCAGTCATGTCTGACTCTGTGTGACCCCACAGACAGCAGCCCACCAGGCTCCCCTGTCCCTGGGATTCTGCAGGCAAGAATACTGGAGTGGGTTGCCATTTCCTTCTCCAATCACACAGAAAGTATCTAAGCCAGGTGGTGTTAACCAAGAGATTACTATAGCACGATTAGTTTTTCTTTCAATTTTTAAGATTTTTGATTTTTCTCTTATTGCTTCTCCTATGCATACACCCCCACCCTACTGCAGAAGACCTGCAAAATGAAGGGAAGAGGAGAAAATAATGAGGAAAGAAATTGATGCTGCCTGTTATCAGTGTCCCCTCAGTGTCCTGAGCTTAGGGTTCTTTGGATGAAGATGGGGGTGCCTGAGGAAAGCCAAAAATGGATGAGGAATTAGAGTTTTACCTTAGACTGAAATGAACACTGTGGTCATTTCATCAGAGAGACAGGGAGAGAAATATGCAGGGCACATTTAAAGGCAGAGACCCGAGGAAATAAAACTGTTCTTAATTGTCTCCCAAGTATTTCACAGATTTCAGTAAACCAGTTACTGCTAGGTCAAAAAAATACCAAAATATAAGGGAAGGAAAAAGGAAGAAAATAAAGAAGAGAAAGAAAGCTTGAGAGGGAAGGGGGAAAAGACATCAATAAGCAGGGGAAGCAATATAATTACCAAAGTAGGAAGAAGTCAAGGCAAAAAGTCATTAAATTGGACTATGGATCACTATATGTTAATTAAAGTATAACTCACAATAAAATTGAAACAGACACGAACCTAATAAATTAAGTAATAAAGCATAGATATGAATAAAAAATGGAGGTAGGGGAAATGTAATCTTCTAAAATTGATTCTAAAAATATTAGCCTGAAGAGGTCAATAGCCAGAGAAGAAATTGAAAAAGTTATCAAATAATCATTTTCCATAAGAGGTCTAAGTTATTTCATAGCTACATATCCAAAAACCTGAAGGAACAGATAATCCTCAGGCTACTTAATTTTTTCAGTGCAAAGAAAAAGATGAAAAGTGACCCAATTCATTTTGTGAATCTAGCATAACCAACTCTGACCCTAAAACTAACAAAAACGTTTTAAACAAGAAACCTATATATTAGTCTCATTTTAGGCATGCTAATTCTAAATAAAAAGACTGGCAAATTCAATCCAGTTGAACTTTATAAGAATAACCTCCTATGATCTAATAAAATGTATCACAAAATGTAAAAATTGTTAAATACTAAGAAATAAAAATATCAGACCAATAGTGCAGTAGGAGATAAGCCATGAGATCATGACAGCACATGCAGAATAGGTATTTAATAAAATTCCAAACTTGTCACTAGCAATCTGTCTTAAGCTTAGAACTAATGCATTTAACAATGAAATATTAGATATAACCTCATTAAAACAAGAAGAAAGTGTATGGATTTATATCATCACCATTATTTAATCTTCTGGAAGCTTTAGTCAGAATAAGACACAGAACAGGAAGCAAGAGACATAAACCTTAGGAAAAAAGGAAACTTTCTTTGCAGACAAGAAATATTAATATATCTAAAATTTCCAAGCGGATCAATTGAAAATTTAATGCAACATAAACACATAAAAGTCTATCACATTTAGGTATGGCAGTAATAACTAGTTTAGTTCAGTTCAGTTCAGTCACTCACTCATGTCTGACTCTCTGCGACCCCATGAAATGCAGTACTCCAGGCCTCCCTGTCCATCACCAACTCCCGGAGTTCAATCAGACTCATGTCCATCTAGTGGGTGATGCCATCCAGCCATCTCATCCTCTGTCATCCCCTTCTCCTCCAGCCCCCAATCCCTCCCAGCATCAGGGTCTTTTCCAATGACTCAACTCTTTGCATGACATGGCAAAGTATTGGAGTTTCAGCTTCAGCATCAGTCCTTCCAATAAACACCCAGGACTGATCTCCCTTAGGATGGACTGGTTGGATCTCCTTGCAGTCCAAGGGACTCTCAAGAGTCTTCTCCAACACCACAGTTCAAAAGCATCAATTCTTCAACACTCAGCTCTCTTTACAGTCCAACTCTCACATCCATACATGACCATTGGAAAAACCATAGCCTTGATTAACTGGACCTTTGTTGGCAAAGTAATGTCTCTGCTTTTGAATATGCTATCTAGGTTGATCATAACTTTCCTTCCAAGGAGTAAGCATCTTCTAACTTCATGGCTGCAGTCACCATCTGCAGTGATTTTGGAGCCCCCCAAAATAAATAACTAGTTAGAAAACATAATTTAAAATTCCCTTTGTATTACAGCAAGAAAAACAAAGCATGTAATACCTAGGAATAAACTTTTAAAAATAGGACTTGCTTGAAAAAGAACTAAACTTTACTAACAGATTTTCTTGTATAAAAATCACATTGAAAAATAAGAAAGAAAATATAGAGGTAGATTAAAGCAAAAATGACATTATTTTTCACCTAGCAAATTAAGTTTTTTTGGTTTATTTCAGTTCAGTCGCTCAGTCATGTCCAACTCTTTGCGACCCCATGGACTGCAGCATGCCAGGCCTCTCTGTCCATCTCCAACTCTCAGAGTGTACCCAAACTCATGTCCATTGAGTAGGTGATGCCATCCAACCATCTCATCCTCTGTCGTCCCATTCTCCTCCTGCCTTCAGTCTTTCCCAGCATCAGGGTCTTTTCAAATGAGTCAGTTCTTTGCATCAGATGGCCAAAGTATTGGAGTTTCAGCTTCAACATCAGTCATTCCAAGGAATATTCAGGACTGATCTCATTTAGGATATGACTGGTTGGATCTCCTTGCAGTCCAAGGAACTTTCAAGAGTCTTTTCTAACATCACAATTCAAAAGCATCAATTCTTTGGCATTCAGATTTCTTTATAGTCCAACTCTCACATCCACACATGACTACTGGAAAAACCACAGCCTTGACTACACTGACCTTTGTTGGCAAAGTAATGTCTCTGCTTTTGAATATGCTATCTAGGTTAGTCATAACTTTTCTTCCAAGGAGCAAGTGTCTTTTAATTTTATGGCTGCAGTCACCATCTGCACTGATTCTGGAGCCCCCCAAAATAAAGTCAGCCACTGTCTCCACTGTTTACCCATCTATTTGCCATGAAGTGATGGGACCAGATGCCATGGTCTTAGTTTTCTGAATGTTGAGCTTTAGGCCAACTTTTTCACTCTCCTCTTCCACTTTTATCAAGAGGCTTTTTAGTTCTTGGCTTTCTGCCATAAGGGAAGCATCATCTGCATATCTGAAGTTATTGATATTTTTCCCAATAATCTTGATTCCAGGTTGTGCTTCATCCAGCCCAGAGTTTCTCTTGATGTACTCTGCATATAAGTTAAATAAACAAGGTGATGATATATAGTCTTGATGTACTCCTTTTCCTACTTCAGTCTCTGTTTTTAATGGAAACACCCAATACTGGCAAGAGTGAGGTAGATACTTTTGTGCTTTTACACACTGCTGGTGCCATATAATTGCAACAATTTCTCTGAAAAACAACTTGTCCATGTATATCATTAATATTGGTTATGATATTACATTTGAACCTAGTAAGTCTCCTTTCAGGGATCCTTAGGGAAATATTTGGATATATCAACAATGATTTTTTACAAGATATTCACAGCAACATTAAAGCAAATAAAAGGGATGAGGATAAGTAAATTTATAACACTACAAAAGCAATGAGGCACATTATTTTTTTACATATTATTTTAATGGTTTTGTTATATTTCAGTGTAAACTATTTATAAATATATGTATAAATTTACCATAAAAATGATGTCTACAAAGTTCTGGCAACTACTTACTATTATATTGTTAAGCCAAAAAAAGCAGTATATAAAATCATATCGGTAACAATTTATGTAATCTCAACTTATTTTAAAAAATGAAAATATAATGATCAAAAATAAATATGTCCAAATACTGTGAAAAATAGCTGCCTTGGTGCTGAAGTTAAAGGTAATTCTCCTGCTCTTTCATGCTTTTTGATATTAAAATTTTAAGAATATGTAGTATTACTTAAAAAGAAAAATAACTTACAAGCATTCATAACCTGGAGTTGATTGATGGATGGCTTCAGGGTGTCCATGGCTCAGCTAAGACTGCAAATACATTTTTTGTGCTACCGAATTTGCTTGGAGAGAGAGTGATAGTTTCAAAGGGCTTCATCATCCCAGAATTAGAAGCCGCTGATTTATCATATATTGACCATGTTCCAGATTTGAGCCCCCCACATTCACATTAAAGGGTTAGATATTTTAAACATCATTATTTTCAAAACTAAGCCAGAAAAATTTTACTTGTCTTATATTCAAATGGAAAAACTCTCAAGATAT
The DNA here is from genome assembly GCA_006408675.1 of Madoqua kirkii. NCBI lineage: Eukaryota > Metazoa > Chordata > Mammalia > Artiodactyla > Bovidae > Madoqua > Madoqua kirkii. The sequence goes on from SJYC01076375.1 coordinate 15,008, forward strand.
TTATGAGTATCTTTCTCATTTAAATTATAATCACTACTAAAACTGTAATTCCATAAATATTTATTGAGCATCTATATAAGCAGGGTCCCATGAAGCATGAAATGCTTTTTCAAATAAGAACTCCTAGTTCAAGGCACACTGAAATAAGGAATATATATGATACCTTCACAGGATTTGTTTATTTATGTATGCTTATATGTGTGGCACATCAGTTCTGGGGGTCTTATTTTTATTCATGTCTTCTTTTGTTTAAAAAAATATTTAAGGAAGCTTACCAAAATAAATATAACATAGAATGAAATTTAAAATAAGTAGGTGAGTCAATTGGGACAAAGGTTAAAATGAGGTAGAAAAGGTAAGATGAAGCCAAGAGCAAGGTCAGGACTCCTAGTTCATGCCGAAGTTTCAAGTTCCCTTGTAGTCTAAACAAGAATGTAAACATGATCTGTTACATGATTCTTTGTGCTTGAAAGATAAAAAGAAACCAGTTACCCAGGAGAAACCCAGCTATTGCAAACTGTACCACGAAAGGGAAAGTTCTCCCATGGGCCTTCATAAAAAGGACACTGTAATATAATGAAGAGCATCTTCTCAAGGTTAAATAATGAACAACAACCTAATGTAAAATACACAGGGAAATACGTGGGTCATACCAGACGTCATTGAAGAGCTCTTCCATGACCACCTACTAAAATCGCAATTCCCTATCCCTCTTCCTAGCTTCTTTTGTTCCTGTAGCACTATCATCAGTGAGACTTTATCTTTTTTAAAATCTCTCTCCCCCCTCCATTAACTTAAATATAAATTCAATGAAGGCAGACATTTTGGTCTGTCTCATTCATCCACATTCCCAGGATTCAAAAGAACTTCTAACACATAGAAGTTGTTCAATATATATTTATTGAATGAATGAATTCATGAATTATCATCATGTAATTATTAGTGAGTAATATCATTATTACTATCAACATGTCATTGTCATTAGCAGGATTCACAGAACTCTTTTGCATTATATTCTCCAAGATGAACAGAGGATAAAATTAAAACATAATTTTGTAAAAGCGACTTTATGAAAGTCAGATAATGTGGCATAAGAATATAGCTTTCAGGAGTCAAGATATGTATTTCAAAATATCTAAAGGAATCAATAAACTGCATGTTTTTAGACAATCCTTCTTAAATAAGAATTTGATAATTATGATGAAACTATAAGTTGGGGTTATATTTCCTGAAAGCAGTTGGTAAACAGCTATTCTATGTTCCTGCAAAGGGCACAGCTGTATGATTTGATTCAACTAAGCTGGGTTAAAAATTAGAGCAAGAAATCTAAAAGTGAGGTATTCCTGAAAGTAAGTTTTGATACTTGCAAAGACAGGCCAAGAGATAAACCCCAGCCAGAACCAAGACTTTTTTCAGAAAGAGATTAGATTACCATGTTAACATAAAGACATTTATATGATGTTGGTGCCAAATGGATAGATTCATAGCCCTAAAAGATTTTCACCTAGAAAAAATTTAAAGCAGGACACCCCAAAGTTCATCTGAACCACATGACATCTTAGTAAAACTCCCAGAAAGTAACATAACCTTTCAGTATGTTATAATCATGACATATACACTTAATTAAGCAAGTTAAGTTAACTTGCTAGATAGGGCTGTTTTCCATAAGGAATTTAAATATGGAGAGATGTTTACATACTTGAGAACATTAATTTGATAAATAATGTTCTATAGTGATTCTTCCTGAAACTGTTTTATAACAGAATCAGTTGTCAGTTCAAGTCAGCCCTGGTTGTCGATAATAAAACCATATATCAAGCATCCAGAAGAATCTTTTCTTGCTCTCAGGGCTTAGAGACAGAGAGATGGCTCACTGAGTTTAACGTGAACAGGTCCTTTTCTTTTATTTTTTTAAGTTAATGAGAGGAACCATAACACCTCTCTTTTATTCCTGCCAAATATTGTTTGATTCATAAAAGCCCATGCACACCAACCTGACTCCCAGTGACAGCTAATTCCCAGTGATGCCCAGTGGGAGGTGATGTGTGTCTATCGTGGATGCTGAGGTGCACCCCCAGGTACCCCTTGAGGACTGCAGGATTTTTGACCCAACTCCTGGAAGTGCTGCCCATAGTCCTGCCTCAGCTGTCAGCCTCTTTGGAAATCTGCTGAGGCAATGGGTGCCTAGCCCAAGTGCATGGCGACCCCTGGGCACCCCTGCTGTGCTCTCTTGGGCTGTCCATATCTGCGTGTCCAAATCCAACCTGCCCATAAGGGCCCTGCTCAAATACCACACTCTTCCAGAAGCCTCTCCAGATTCTTTCCTTTTCTAAATGTTCTTTCCTTTTCTAAATGACCATGCTCCCTCCCTGGGTAGGGTTGCCAGATAAAACACAGGACACCCTGTTAAATTTGAATGTCAGGTAAACAGCAAATAGTTTTTCATAAAGGCATGTCCCAAATATTAATTGGGATACACTTGGACTAAAAAACTAATCATTGTTGATCTGAAATTCAAATGTAAGTGAGCATTGTGTATTTTTATTTGCTAAATCTAGCATCTTTATGTCCAGGCAGCCAGAAACCCATAATTGTTCTACACAGAAGGATAAAGGCCCAGTCTCCTTGCCCCAACATGGGAGAGTTCTGAGGGGTCTTCCCAGTTTCAGAGGGCCCCATCCCCTAGGGCACAGTTGATGTTTTCTATTGAGACTGTATCTAAGTCTAGCTTCTCCCTCTGCCTAATCCTGCTTCTTTGTCTACATCGGTCATTAATCCCAAGTGTTAGTTGTTCAGTTCACTTCAGTTCAGTTCAGTCGCTCAGTTGTGTCCGACTCTTTGCCACCCCATGAATCGCAGCATGCCAGGCCTCCCTGTCCATCACCAACTCTCAGAGTTCACTCAGACTCACACCCATTGAGTCAGTGATGCTATCCAGCCATCTCATCCTCTGTCATCCCCTTCTCCTCCCACCCCCAATCCCTCCCAGCATCAGAATCTTTTCCAATGAGTCAACTCTTTGCATGAGGTGACCAAAGTACTGGAGTTTCAGCTTCAGCATCATTCTTTCCAAAGAAATCCCGGGGTTGATCTCCTTCAGAATGGACTGGTTGGATCTCCTTGCAGTCCAAGGGACTCTCAAGAGTCTTCTCCAACACCACAG
>SJYC01076376.1:0-21137 GCA_006408675.1 Madoqua kirkii
AGGGGAACTTCCCAACCCAGGGATCGAACCTGGGTCTCCTGCATTAGACATGGATTCTTTACTGTCTGAGTCACCACGGCAGCTGATTAATCCCAAACAGCCTTCCGTAATAAATTTCCTGCATAAGCAGACTCTCCCTCCTAGAGTCTGCTTCCTGGAAACTCAACTTGAAACAGGGCCTAAGGATGAATAGAGTGGTGTGGCTAAAAAACAAGGTGAATGACTAAGAGAGGTGGGGAATGGTCTGGAGAGAAAAATTCAGGTCAAGTTGTGAAGAGTATACACAAACATTGTATATGGTTGAATATTGCAAGATAGACTAGTTCATAAGACACACGACCTTATAATCTAGAAGTTAGTATCTGGGAAATCCCAGTTGTTTGTGACTCCCCGGGGGGGGGGGGTGGGGTTGTGGAAATGGAAGTCAAACGGTGAGGAGTTTTTACTTTCCTCCCATCAGTGCTTCCTACACCTTTCGACCAAGGCTGGGTGAACCTCCATGGTCTGTGGTGGCTTAAAATTCCGTTGAGGTCTTTTCTTCAAATACTGGTGCAAATCGTGACTTCCGTTTTCTCATTTATTGCATCGCAGTTTAAAAACTATTTTTCCAAAATTATTCCATTAGCTGACTTCCGGGAAGATGTCCCTGCATCCTGTAGCTTCATATACTTCACAGAACCAGTCACTCCCACCTGAGGGCATTTGTATCCCAGGGTGAGTGGCACTGCCTTTAAGAGGTTTGTTTCTCTCCTTTCCTTCAGGGTCTATTCCAAGGAAAGTTATGTAAGCCTCTCGGTCCAGAATCTCTTTCTCCCTCTAGCTTTCTCCTGGCTAAAAGTTTCTGCTCATGTGAAGAAAAAAACTGCACCATGGCAGCGCATCCCAACTCCTGCTTTTCCACACAGCTCCAGACTTGTTTAATGGGCTCACGGTGCCTGAGGCTGATGTATATCTTTTGTCTAGGTTGCCCCTAGCAACACTTGATAACTAGATTCCAAAATTATATTTAAAGATATCAGATCAGATGCTGAAACAGCCCCCAGATATAATTGAGTCATATTATTGCCGCATAAGTTGGGGCCAGTTCACCTCAACATACTGTCTGCCCCATGCCCATGCCCACACAGAATTTGACATTTTACTAGGTAGACAGGAGCACAGTTATGGGGAAACCTGGAGTTTTCCCCATGATACAATATTCATTCCAGATTACCTACAAAAATCTTCATTTAAAAATCAGGTACGATTCATTTGAAAATCAGGTAAGAAAAACTAAATTTACAGTGAGCCACACCAAGCTTCCCATTCTGTACATGTGTACATTAGTCACTCAGCTGTGTCCAACTCTTTGTGACCCCATGGACTGTAACCCTCCAGACTCCTCTGTCTGTAAAAGTCTCCAGGCAAGAATACTGGAGTGGGTTGCTGTTTCTTTCTCCAGGGGATCTTTCCAACCCAGGGACTGAACCTAGCTCTCCTGCATTGCAGGCAGATTCTTCACCATCTGAGCTACCAGGGAAGCCTTCTGTATATGATTCCCCATGAAAAGATGTTGGTTAGATGACCAAGATATAATTTCTCCTTGCGCAAATCTATTCCCCAAATTCTGTGTCAGTTAATGCAATTTCTAACAACAATTAATCCTGCATTCTAGCCATTCATTCTTCTATGAAGACTAAGTTGCTGCAGAATTAACAAATTTTTCAATACTCATAATATTTCCTGAAGACGAAAAATAAATCAGAGTGTTCATAGACTGTGAAATGAGTCCTGTGTTGATGAGAACTGTAGATAATTGTCTCATATATAGGAGACACAAATGTTAAAACAAATGTAATTTCAAACTCTGAGTCTTGGAAGTGACTTATTTCTACATGAAATAAATTTCTTTCATAATTGTATCAATGTAATATTTATATTCCTTGTTAAGTAGAAGTAGTAAAGGTACTTCCTTCTTTTGAAGCAGACAGAAAGGAAGAATGCTTACTTCTAATTACCTGTAAAATGTTAAGATAGTTTTCCACTTGGGATATCATGAAAGTCCTAGAAAAAGAAATAACATCATATTTATTTTATAGGGGAAAATAATCATCTATCTACTTCTCATGATACAAAAGATATTGTTTCAAGTTCACTTCCAAACTCTCTGCCTTTTTCAAATTTCTTGAGAAATCTACATACAAATTCTTATGCAGCTTTTGAAACCAAATACTACCAAGATTTATCGGTTCTCCTTCCTCTGTGAAAATCTACTGTGCCCCTTTGATTTTCTAAAAGATCTAAGAAAACCAACCTTAGGGGGCCTTCTAGATGTTGTTAATACAAAGTTATGAGCGATCACTTCCAATAGACATCAGACACCCCCACCCCTGAAACTGTCAGCAGCACCACCAACCCCAAGGTCTTCTAGGACTAACAGGAAGCCAATGTAAACAGTGAAAACGAGTCTCAGAGAGGTGCTGACAAAGAGAAGAAAGGAAAGTCAAGGGGAAAATGAAGAACATGAAGAGGCCACTCTAAAGACATCAGTGCCTAGGGCAGGGCCCGGCAGGCCATTCCACTTTCAACAGATATTTATTGAAGGTGGAGCTCTTTGTTATCAACTGAGTAGTCTTCCCTAGAGCCATGAGCAACCTGCCACACACAGACAGCGGCCAGGGACAAGAATAGCAGTGGGAAGGGGTTGGCAAGGTGGGCGGTGGAGACCTCTCTTCTGCTCACAGCTCTGCCGCAACTAGATGTCTGACTTAGGGAAAGTCACTTAAATGTCTGAGTCTCTAATTCCTCAGCTGAAAAGTGAGGGGATTAGACTCTGATCTGTAAGATTCCTTCAAATCCAAAGTCTACCATCCCTAGGACACAAAAGAGGATGCAGTTATCACACAGTGTCTTGGCCTTGACCAGAAGTCAGGTTTTGCCTGTCTTCCCTCACACTCTCTGTGGCCGTGACCTCTGACCCTATCCTATTGTAGTTCCAGCCCTACCTTCCTTCGGTCTCAAGGTCAGGGCCTGTCATGGGACCACCAGCAACAATAAGTTTACTGACTGACCTGCATAGGGACCTAGAGGAAACCACTCTCCCCTCAACTTATATTCTCAAAGGCTTTTTGTTGTTGTTGTTGTTGTTGTATTTATGGACCTATATTTTTTCCTTTATTTTGTTTTCATTTTGTCTTGTTTTTAGTATGGAAATAACCATGTCAATAGATACATAAGCGGTTTCTTTGGCATGGTAATATAGAGGTTACGAATAATAGCCTGGTGGCTCAGAGAGTAAAGAGTCTGTCTACAATGCGGGAGACCCAGGTTCAATCCCTGGATCAGGAAGATCCCCTGGAGAAGGAAATGGCAATCCACTCCAGGACTATTGCCTGGAAAATCCCATGGACAGAGGAGCCTGGTAGGCTACAGTCCATGGGGTTGCAAAGAGTCGGACACGACTGAGCGACTTCAGGAACGAATCACGTACCTTCTCTCTGTTCCATGAAGAGATGCTGAACACTAATCTTAGCTATCTATGTCACTGACTGTGGGGTATTAATCATCAAAAGACCAAGAGAAAGAATTTAGGTGTAACCCAAAGTCATTCCTGGAAAAACATTCCCAAGAGCATTGTCCATTGCTGACAATAAGTTCTATCGGATATACACAAAAGGAAAAGCTGTACCCATTTCTCTCTTCTCTTTCACTTAACCCTGGCATAAAAGCAACAGATTCCTCACAAACAGACTGAAAAAATAAATCATTTACCACTTACAGGGCCAGATTCAGGAAAAGAAAACATTTATGTAAGCCACTTCCTGAAAAGTCAGCTTTTACTGACAGCTACAAACCTCCTGAATGTTGTACCCTATGGCTCCCTGAGGATCCTAAAACACAAACAAATGTAAATAATGGTCAGGAAGTCTTTCTAAGTTGATTAACCTCCTTTTAATTCTGACCTGTCCCTGAGATACGATCAAGTGAGCTCATTAGTAAAATCCCCTTTAAAATAAATAACAGATGCTTTTTAATAAAACAGACAAGCAGATGGGTAGCATCACTCAGACCCACACCTCATTTTTACCACTCAGCCAGATACCATTATAAACACTCAGTGAATTACATGGTTTCCTTAAGGTGGAAATGCAGGGGAGGAAAACAAGTTCTTGTTCGATGGACATGACTCCTTTTAAATAAATTCCAGAAGAAGGGGCTTTGGCTCATTAATTTTTAAATCTGCTAAAATGTTCAATTAGTGGCAAAGCACAACTTGCAAGTCTAATTTGTCAACACAGAACCTGAGAACACAAATTTAAGGAGACATAAATCAGTAAGGTTGAATCCTCTAAATTAATAATCAATGAGTTCCTCCAGAACAAAAAGTGACTACAGTCAAGGTATTTTCAAGAAAATATCTTGATAGATATCAAATAAAAAAGTCTCTAGGGCTCTAACTGAGCAGAAAACTTATCGACTTCTTGTCTATACACAACTTTGCTCAGGGTCGTGAAGCCAAAGCCTCCCCATAAATGCAGGTACTAAGGCCCACTGGATGCAGCGATTCTCTAAGATCACAGGAGTTAAATCAGTGGTCCAGATATCCTGGAAAGCTGTTTTCTTTAGATATCAAATAATAAAAGTCTCTAGGGCTCTAACTGAGCAGAAAACTTATCGACTTCTTGTCTATACACAACTTTGCTCAGGGTCGTGAAGCCAAAGCCTCCCCATAAATGCAGGTACTAAGGCCCACTGGATGCAGCGATTCTCTAAGATCACAGGAGTTAAATCAGTGGTCCAGATATCCTGGGAAGCTGTTTTCTGGAGTGAAGTAGAAGTAAGATTTTGAAACCAACCAGCTTTAACATTATAAAATGATCTCTGTCCATTCCTAATCATATTTTAAGGGGAATAATTAATTGAGTAAATGAAATAAATTTCGTTATTAGATAATGAAGGGCATTTTGCATCAAGCAATAAAACTGAATCTCCTGTAACAAGTCAAAACCATGATAAGAACTTCAAATCAACTTATAAAATAAACCAAAGTGAGAGGGAGAAGTCCCTGAAGTAATGTCAGGCCAAATTGATATTAAGAATCCACAAATTTTATAAAGGGCATACATCAGCAGAGACATTGGGTATTTCCCTGTATCCACTCTCAGCTTGCATTTGCGTTTGTTACAGTGGAAAGGGGAGAAGTTCTTAATATCCTGCATAGATTATTAGATTAAATAAAAGGTGACCTCAAGTTAATTTCATCAGGTTACTTTATTCCTTCCCAAAACCAACTTGAAATAAGGCACAGTAGAAATGGGACTTTATGGGGATGTTTCTAAATGTTGAAAGGGAGGTCATTCAAGATAGGGAAGGAGGAGGAGAGGGAAAGAGAGCCAGACAGCATCAGGGGAGCCAGACAGCATCAGGGGAGCAGCGGGTACAGAGGGTGAGGAAGTAGGTAGGTAGTCAAGATTAGCTTCCCCAAATCCCTCCTGGGGCTGGTTCCATGTGGAAAGTGCCCAAATCTTCTTTCTGCTCTGTCCCCACCTGCCTCCCTTTCCTGAAGTTTAATTTGAGAGTTACTTCCCACCAGTGTTTATATGAGGATAAGAGAAGACACCTCCCCCTAATTATCAAACACCATCCTCAAGGTTAAACAAATAGTTGTACTTAGCTTTATCTCTATTTTGCAAATTGCATTATAATTGACCCAAAATTCTCCTCTGTATAGCAGGGAATGAGGGAAACAGCTATCAAATATCTACTTCTAGCTTCTTTTCAACCCTGGCACTTGGTCAACCTATACCTTCCTAAGGTGGCGAGATACTGAACTTAGCAAAACTATCCATAAACAGGGATATCTTTCTTTCAATCCCACCACACACACAGATTTTTTTAAGGTAATAAACACATTAATAGATTTTGGATTTCCCAACCACCAGAAATAGGTGTGGAGAAGGCAATGGCATCCCACTCCAGTACTCTTGCCTGGAAACTCCCATGGATGGAGGAGCCTAGTAGGCTGCAGTCCATGGGGTCACTGACTCAGACACGACTGAGCGATTTCACTTTCAGTTTTCACTTTCATGCATTGGAGAAGGAAATGGCAACCCCCTCCAGGGTTCTTGCCTGGAGAATCCCAGGGATGGCGGAGCCCAATGGGCTGCCGTTTGTGGGGTCGCACAGAGTCAGACAGGACTGAAGTGACTTAGCAGCAACAGCAACAGCAGCAGCAACAGAAATAGGTGTGCCTATCAACAATTTACACCAAAAGAGATTCTGAATAGATTTGTCCTTCTGAGAAACCCTTGTTAAGGAATGACCCTCATCATTGTGTGTGAAAGTCTCTCATTCATGTCTAACTCTTTGCAACCCCATGGACTGTAACCCACCAGGCTCCTCTGTCCTAGGGATTCTCCAGGCAAGAATACTAGAGTGGGTTGCCATGCCTTCCTCCAGGGGATCTTCCCAACCCAGGGATCGAGCTCAGGTCTCCCGCCTTGCAGACGGATTCTTTACCATTTGAGCCACCGGGGAAGCCCAGATTCTCAGCTCAGTGCTCTTAATGGCCTGAGACTAGTTCCTGCTGTAAGAATCTATTAGGTCCTGTTGAGTCACCCTCCATCCCTCAGCAGACCACAGGGGTATGGACACAGGTTCCCTCTTGCTTTTCTTAGAGAAGGAGGAGTTATAAGTTGGGAGTAATCAATAGCAGTCTGCCTCAGTCTTTAGGATTTCTGGCCCTGAAACTCATCTGATGGCCTCAGGTATGCCTACTACAGTCCTGGTACCTCACCACTGATGTTGTGAAGTGACAAGCCAGAAAACTCAAAAATGCGTACAGCTTTTTTATCAACCAGAGATTGTCAGTGGGTTGACGAAAAGGGATGTCCTTAAAAATAAGTATATATACAGAGCACTTGACAGACCACAAATTATTTTCATAGTTTAGATGACAGAATCCTCACAGTCTTATGAGATGGGAAGGTAATTTTATCTCCCTTTAAAAAAAGAGACAGAGACTCAAAAAAGTTAAATGGGATTTTTGTAATTGTAGGATTGATATGTCATAGAGCCAGAACTCGAACCCAGGACTCCAGATTCCAAGGCTGAGTGTACTCTTCAAGATACCACAGAGCCTGTCATATCAGAAATAAAGAAAGCTGAGTCTAGAAGCACAGCACATACCGGCTGGCTTGCTTGACTCTCTTATATTTAATTGTATTTTTATCTTGTTACACACTCTATATTTTTATAAGTTGTCCTACATCCTTTGGGAGAGCAAGGAAAAGAAAAAAATTGGAAGAGAAAGAGGAGAAGAGGGGTAAGGGAGAAGGCGGGAGAGAGAACAGCTGGAGCCCAAATTGTCCATCTTCACTAAGCATTTTGTACTATTTACTTGTTGCAGATGATATTCTTATGAATATGGATATCATATTACTTCAAGATACTCATAGCTCATTGCTGTGGTTTTCTAAAAATGTGTTTATGTGTTCTAGTAAATAAGACTAACTGTTCTTATACATTTCTCAATTTAGAATGGTAAAATAAGTAAAGCAAGGGATAAAATTCATTTGTTTCTGTAGTAAGTTCCCTACTAAGCCCTTACCACACTAAATCACAATTACATATTAGTCTATCTCCCCTAAGAGACATGTCATGCCTGCACATTGCAGTATCCTGGCACATGGCAGTTGTTTAATAAATTTTTGTTGAATGAGTAAATGTGATTAAAGCAAAGTCATGTTATTACTCATGTGCCTGAAACAGACTCTCAGTTCTCTGGAATCTAGTACATAGACTTAATAAATATACATTAATAAAAACATATAAACATGTGAATGCAAATTATTGTCCTATAAAGTAAGGTGTGAAAAGTATTATTTAAGTGGCAGAGAAAAGTGTTATAGGAATTCCAAGAGGGGAGAGCTTTCTTTTAGGGGAGTACTCAGGGGAAGATTTATGGAAAAGGTGATTGTCTCTAGCTAGAGGCAGCAGAGGACATGTGTTTCAAGCAGAGAAGACTTCACAGGAGAAAAGAAAAAGTGGGAAAAAGCAAGTGAATTGAGACAAGTTGGCTAAACAAGTCAGTTGAAACTGAGGGATGATGGTAATTGGTATGAAAGACGTTGCTGTTATTTCCCAACACCCATCAAGCCCCTCTTCCTTAACATCAGAACCTTGATGTTACCTGGTCCCCCCTTGTTGCCTCACTAAGAGATTACATTCCCATCTTTTCTAGAAGTTAGCTGTATCCGTAGAATTATGTTTTGGCCAACAGAGTGTTAACTGAAGCATCCTGTGGCCGTCTGGCACAGCTCTGTAAACCCTACAGGGGCACACACTTCTCTTTCTCATGACATACCTAACGCTCGTCTGTGTGGACTAAAGCTTTAAAGCCATTTAGGGCCATGAGGATGCAACACACAACCTAAGGTTGGTGAGTGCTCCAAGAAGCCTTGGTCCTTGAGGATTTCATAGGGTCACATACCAGGCCTGCACCACCTACTAATCTGACAAGAGAAAGAAAGAATTTCTACAAAGTTCAAGACTCTCATTGCTGTTGGTTAGTCACTAAGTTTGTGACCGCATGGACTGTGTAGCCCACAGGCTCCTCTGTCCGTGGGATTTTCCAGGCAAGAATACTGGAGTAGGTTGACATTTCCTCCTTCAGGGCATCTTCCCAATCCAGGGATCGAACCTGGGTCTCCTGCCTTGACAAGTAGATTCTTTACCACTAAGCCACCAGGGAAGTCCTCAAGAATTTCATACCAAATTTTAATTTTATGTGAAGCAAAACCTAATCCAAATGGATACATTTAAATAATGTGAGCATAACACATATAAACACAGCCACACTAAATAAAAATATAAGCCTATTGCCTTTCACTGTTCAGCCAACTTTCCCACTTGTCACTTTTTGACTTTGCTAAACCCCGATGACACAGCTCTGCTACATTTAAGTAATGTTTACCACCAACATAGCCCCTGAGAAATCTTCTTCAATAGCATCGTCGAAAGCAATTTTCCAGCATCTGATTTTGGTGTAAATCATTAAGATTTTTGCTTTGGCATGCTGCAATTATAGCCAGGCAGGGCTGCAGCCTGGAATTAATCAAGAAATCGCAACCAGGTCAGCTTCAAAGGACTTTATTCCCGGGGGAGATGATGGCAAGGGCAGGGGAAGGAGTGACTGAAACTTAACCGACAAGGCAGAGAGCTGCTTGTTATCCCTAGCAGATATAATAAATACCAAAATCTAGACTGAAAGAGACAATTGTGCAGCAAGATAAATTTATCTGCAAAGCAAAATCTGGAGTCTTCTGAGTAAGTGCAGGAAAGACGGTTGGGTGGTAGGAGCTCCGGGGAGCATTAGAAAGGAACACACAGGAGTAGACAAAACAGAGCTTGGGAAAGGGTGGTGCTGATGAGAAACAGGAGCCACACGATAACGGCAATTAACCTGAGAGTGAGGAAATCAGTGGGCTTCCCAGGTGGCTCAGTGGTACAGAAGTGAAGTGAAGTGAAGTTGTTCAGTCGTGTCCGACTCTTTGCGACCCCTTGGACTGTGGCCTACCAGGCTCCTCTGTCCATGGGATTTTCCAGGCAAGAATATTGGAGTGAGTTGCCATTTCCTTCTCCAGGAGATCTTCCTGACCCAGGGATTGAACCCGGGTCTCCGGCATTGTAGGCAGACGCTTTACCATCTGAGCCACCAGGGAAGTCTCAGTGGTGGAGAATCCACCTGCAAATGCCGGAGGGTTTGATCCCTGGGTCAGGAAGGCCCCCTGGAGGAAGAAATGGCAACCCACTCCAGTATTCTTGTCTGACCTGGTTGCCATTCCTTGGTTAATTCCAAGAAAATGCCATGGACAGAGAAGCCCTAGTGGGCTATAGCCCCATGGAGTCACAAAGAATTGGATACAACTGAGCAACTAAGACACGAGAGGAGACAAGCATATCCTGTCTGAGTAGTCATCCAACTGCCCCCTTTCTGGGTGACTTGAGTGGCCCCAGAAGTTATTTCAACATTTACCAGTGATTTGAAAAGTCCCCTTTGAAAAGTGAGGCTAACAGGAGCTTGGGGAAGGGCACATAGCTTCCTTCCTACTGACTGGACACATCTCTGACTCAATCCAACTTTGTTTTCTCATCCGTTTCTGATCCACTACCTCCACCTTCAGAAAGCTCAAACAAAACCCATACTTTTATCACGGCTTAAAAGCATTTCCACATATATCTTTTGATGCTCCTAACACTTCCAGCAAGGAACTGAGTCCCAGAAAGTTTCACTTCTTTCACAAGCACCACTGAGTGATTCACTTTTACAAGAGTCTGCTCCAGGTGGCGCTGGTGGTGCAGCTGCAAAGTCGAGGGAAGAAGGAGAGGAAGAGGGAGGGGGGCCCGTGTGAGCAGTGCAGGAGCCAGAGGGCAAGGAACCCCTGAGAAGAGCTGTCGCGCTGGATGAGGATTCACAACCCAGAGAAGGAGGAGCTCAGAGTGGAAAGGCTGTGGGGCTCAGACAGTGAAGGGCTGCTCCGAATGCCAGGCAGAGATCTGTGTTTTGATTTCATGGTCCATGTGAAGTCAGGGGGCATACATCTATGCAGGCCAATCACATGTCTTAAGAACTGGCTTTGGGGAAACTAACCTGATAGTGATATGTAGGTTGCACACAAGTGCAAAAGCTTGAGACTAGGCAGAAACTCTGGGGGAAAGTCTGTTCCTGTTGTTGTTCAATCACTCAGTCGTATCTGACTCTTTCTGACCCCATGGACTGCAGCACGCCAGGCCCCCCAGTCCTTCACTGTCTCCTGGAGTTTGCTCAAATTCATGTCCACTTGAGTCGGCTATGCTATCTATTTCACCCACTGCCACCTCCTTCTTTTGTCTTCAGACTTTCCTAGCATCGGGGTCTTTTCCAGTGAGCCAGTTCTTCACATCAGGCAGCCAAAGTATTGGGCTTCATCTTCAGGCCTATTAGGAGAAAAATTTACAAGGTGACAAAATTTTCTGTACACATTTGTACCCTCCAGTTTTTCTTTATGGCCAAAGCAATTCCTAAGCTGAGGTTTCCTTTACTTTTGGATGTTCCTACATTCAGAGCCTAAGCCAAGTCTGAGCATCTGAGAAGCCCGTGTGCACGTCTCTTAAGGGACCATGCTCTTTCTCCAGCAACTGCCCAACGTCACCACAAAACAAAAAAGTGTGACTGTTGACAGAAAGCAATAACCCTTCCTACATTTGTTGAATAAATTGCCTATTGGCAGTCCCATACCATAATTCATGTCAGATTATGCAGATTCAGCCCTGATGAATGAGTGGAAAATCTTATCATTAAGTGAAGTTCTATACCAAATCCCTAAGCATTTTCTTATTATTTCCTAAAGCTGTTCCTCCTTCCGGCTCATCCCTGAACTTTCTGAGAGCTAGCTGAATCAAAGATAAGCAAGAAGTTCATACTCTCTGTATACCATTCCTCTGGGGAAGAGCCTCTTGGGTGCTTGGGATTTATATTATAGAACCACAATTTAAATGCAGATTTTTAACTCCCATGTTGAGCAGCCAAGAAGGAGGTTTCTGACTTGATTAAAACACCGACGCATAAATTTCAAACTTAACAGTCTTCTTTCTACAATGGGGTGGTATTGAAGAGATGTTTTTAATGAACTTGTGGGACATGCATGAGGTCTCCAAGAAAGTTTATTGTTCATAGATTGGTTTTCTAAGTCTTAAAGGAACAGGGGCTGCTACTTTTAAAACAGTATTTTTAACCATGTCTCTTACCAGTGTAAGCTTATAAAATGATGGGATATGTTACTACTTGGTTTTGTTGGGAGACAAGGGAAAACAGCTAAGAGATAGGAGATAGTGTGGAGTGAGCAATCAGGTTGAATGCTGCTGCTGCTGCTGCTAAGTCACTTTGGTCGTGTCCGACTCTGTGCGACCCCGTAGACGGCAGCCCACCAGGCTCCCCTGTCCCTGGGATTCTCCAGGCAAGAACACGGGAGTGGGTTGCCATTTCCTTCTCCAATGCATGAAAGTGAAAAGTGAAAGTGAAGTCACTCAGTCATGTCTGACTCTTCGCAACTCCATGGACTGCAGCCTACCAGGCTCCTCCCTCCATGGGATTTTCCAGGCAAGAGTACTGGAGTGGGGTGCCATCGCCTTCTCTGAATCAGACTGAATAGGGTTTTGCAATTTGGGACTGGGAAGATATCAAGTACTCTGAGCCTCAGTTTCATTATTTATAAAGGGTGGTTACCATGGTGAATGAGATAGCAACTAGACAGCACCTGAAACATAGATATCACACAATAGCATCTGGGTTTGCCACTTACTTTATGAACTTGTATAAACCATTTGACACTCTCATCCTTCATTTCCTCTCCTGTAACAATGAGAAAGTTTACTTTAGGGGATCTCCTAAGCTGCTTCTGGGCTTCCCTGGTGGCTCAGCTGGCAAAGAGCCCACTGCTGTGTGGGAGACCTGGGTTTGAAAACTAGGTTGGGAAGATCCCCTGGAGAAGGGAAAGACTACCCTCTCCAGTATTCAGGCATGGAGAATTCCATGGACTGTATAGTCCGTGGAGTCACAGAGAGTCAGACAGGACTGAGCAGCTTTCACTAGGCTGCTTCTAGTCCTAAAAACAATGACTCTCTGACTCTAAGCATCACAATTATTATATAATCAATATGAATATGAACACATACGTGCAGGGCAAGCAGTGATAAGTGGTTCACTATATTACTTGCTATGTAGACAGCAAATAGTATGAGAATAAGAGAGAAGGGAAGAAAGCAAGCAAAACTGAGCTATTCCTTATTCCCTTTCCTGGCTACACATGGGCCATCGCTTCAAGGAAAAGAAAGGGGGATATCTTGGGGGGAGATGGTGAAAAAAAGAAAAAGTCAAGAAGGAAATTAAAACAGAAGTATATATAACAAATATCATGCAGGATGTACCATATAAAGCAGAAGATATATAAAAATTCTATACTAGAGATAACAGAGCCTCTTTTTAAAAATTTATTGGAGTATAGTTATTTTACAATGTTATGTTAGTTTCTGCTGTTCAATGAAGTGAATCAGCGTCTGTACACATATATCCCCTCCCTTTGAGATCTCCCCGCACACTATCCCCCACCCCTACCCCATCTAGGTCATCACAGAACACAGAGCTGAGCTCCCTGTGCTATACAGCAGGTTGCCACTATCTATTTCACCCATGGTAGTGCACATATGTCAATCCCAACCTCCCAGTTCATCTCACCTCTCTTTCTCTACCCTGTGTCCACACACCCTTTATCCACATCTAGTCCCCAGAACTTCTTAAAGCCAAAAGGTCAACATCTTTCCTTCTCTTTCACATTTAAAGATCTTACTGTCATGAAGACAGCCTCGGGACTGAGTACAAACAACCCTCAAAAGCAGTTCTAATTCTATTAGATCTTGTTCACAATGACTAAGCAATCTTATAGACAAGCCCAGTACACAGAGGTTTTTGAGGACTGTACTGCTTCTAAACCCAGACAGTGAGAAATGCGGTTGAGAAAAGTCTTAAAGTGTTAGTCTCTCAGCCATGTCCGACTCTTTGTGACCCCATGGACTGTAGCCTGCCAGGCTCCTCTTGTCCATAGAATTCTCCAGACAAGAATACTGGAGTGGGTTTCCATTTCCTTCTCCAGGGGATCTTTCTGACCCAGGGATCGAACCTGGCTCTCCCACACTACAGGCAGATTCTTTACCATTTAAGCCACCAGGGAAGACAAAAGACAAAGAGAATGAATGTCATTTGTGTTTGCCAGCTGCCAAAAGGAGACTGTTGTTGAAAATGTTTTAAATTATAAGGACCATCTATACCCACTCCTTAGGAAGCAGTAGGTCTTCCTTCATTAGGCAACAACAACATTCTTGGGAACTCAGTAAGAGAAAAGGTTCAACCGCAGGCAGTACTCAAGCAAAAGGCATGTGGTTATTACTCAAGAAAGTGCACCAAAGACATTCTTGGCATTTCATCATTCTATTACAGACAATGAAGAAAGGAACATGTTGGTTATACTGAATTCAGGATACTCATGCCTGATTAACCAAAAGAAGAAAAAATTACTCTAACCCCATCAGGAAGAGCCATGTTGATAATGTGTTTTGAGATCTTAAGCCAAAAATTGATGAACTTGGTCACTTGAAAAGAATCCCCTCAAAATTACATTTCTGGTAATACTATTGGCTACCTATGGACAGAGGAGCCTGGTGGGCTACAGTCCACGGGATCGCAAAGAGTCAGACACGACTGAGCGACTTCACTTCTTCATAATACTCTTTCTCTGCCTCCTGCCAATATTTTCCTGTCTCTCTTTACTGAGTGGATTTGTCAATAGCTCTCTGTTTTGTGTGTTATGTATGATTCACATGCTGCCTGCTACATCTGTTTTTGCCTCTTGCCATTTATGAGCTTGAATTCTTTGCAGTCTTGCCTCTGACCTCAAGATAATCCTCCTATGACCCTCTCCCTGTAGAACCCAAATTTCCCCATCTGCTAAGACTGGAGCAGAAGGATTTTTAGGATTCCGCACTTCACCACATGGAGAGACTTGGCATTAAGGCTCTAGGGCACTGTTTCAGAGAGTCGGCAAGGTCAACTAGATTCCTAATAACATTAAAGACTTTTTCACTGTTGAAATTTGCAAAAGCAGTAGTGGATAAAACTGCTGCCGCCATAGTACAAACCAAGGCCATGGCTCCAGGTACACACAAAGCCCTTCTGCCAGCAAGCACTATGTTGTCTAAAGGAAAAGCTCTGTGTAAATGTTTGGATTGTGACTGAACTTGCTGCTTTCTCCATCGAAAGCCATTTTGACTTGGCACAACAATTGATAAACTAGAACCTACCCAGGCATGGCAGATATTTTGTCAAAAAGAACAGAAGGAGCCTATCACTTCAAGGAAAATGATGACAGTGTTTATTTCCAATAATAACATTTGTGCTCTCAAGCAAAAATTAGAATTTCAGAGAACTAGAATTTACTACCTGAACTTGACATATCCCAGTACTTAAAGATTGTTTTTATAAGATCAGTGGTGATATTGATGAATATGATTTTTATATTATATAATTAAATGTGTAGATATTTGGAAGATCTATATAGCTCCATGAATCAATATCTTCCAAAACACCAATGCACACTGTTATAAAATCATGCATGTGTAAAAGATCCACTCAAAGTGCAAAACAGAGCAATAGCTTTTAATAGAGTAGAAAAGTTTATTAATGTGGTTTCAGATTTCATATAGCAAATAACCTTTCAGGAAGTACGACTTGTTAAGCTTTGTTGTAATATCAAAGAAAAATATCCACAATATTTTGAAAGTATGTTGAAAAACCTCAACATACTTCTCCTGTTTTCAACTACATATCAGTGTGAACAAGATTTTCTTCTTGTATATTGCTCAAAACACAATCTCAGCATATTGAACACAGAGCCTATATCCTGTGGAGTTAAGCCTCAATAGCTGGTTAGATCCCTTGTTCGTCGGTCTCCCAGACTCCCTGTAGAGGCCCCCTCACTTGTGTTTGTTATAAAGGCTCTCTGTATCCCTTACTTTCCATTGA
Organism: Madoqua kirkii; assembly: GCA_006408675.1. Classification (NCBI taxonomy): domain Eukaryota; kingdom Metazoa; phylum Chordata; class Mammalia; order Artiodactyla; family Bovidae; genus Madoqua; species Madoqua kirkii. The sequence continues at coordinate 15,593 of SJYC01076376.1, forward strand.
CCATCTAATCATCCAGCAACATTAGCTGTTAAATAATATTATTATTGCCATTAACCTGAGACAAGGTGATTCCAATTAATCTGGCTGGTATGTGGCAACACAGAAGCTGAAACCAAGGTGGACCAACTCCAGAATCCAGCCTCCCACCTACCACACTTTACTGTTTCTGTGCCAGGACCCTCTCCAGGTGAGAGATATCTTCAACTGAGAGCTTAAGCCATGTTCTTCAAACCAGCTGAAAAGACTTCATGCCTATTTATTGATCTCCTGAAACTAATATTTTTCCTCCTAGTTGTTCCTCTAAACTAAAATATGAGTTGGTATGATCTAATGCCCCCCCCCACCCCGCCTCCCAAACTCATATGTCAATTTGGAGTCAGGGTCTTTGAAAGGAACTTAAATTCAAATGAAGTCAGGAGGGTGGGGCCCTCACAACTGGGATTAGTGCCTTTATAAAAGACAGCAGAGAGCTTGTTTTTTCTCTCTCACCCCTCACTTGAAAGCACCAAAGAAAGGCCATCTACAACCCAAAGGGAGAGCCTCCCCAGACACTCACCCTGCTGGCACCTTGATCTTGGACTTCCAGTCTCCAGGTCAGTGAGAAATAATGTCTTGTTGTTTAAGCTACCTAGTCTGTGGTATGAGGTTATAGAGACTCAAGTAGACTAACACATGAGCATACAACTTTGTTTTTTAGTCCTCCATTTCACTTCAACTGCAGTTAAGGTGCCTCTTGGTTGAGTTTTTCTCAGTAACACATGACTAACAAGTGCTGTCCTGAAAATGAAAAAGCTGAGAGAGGACTGTGTTTGGGCAGAGTGGCCATCCTTCCACAGGAGGTCTTCAGGCTCTGGAAGACCCACATCCCTGTTCCCAATCATAGAAAGCAGAAGAGATTCTCCCCTGGAGTTCCTACACACACGTTACATTCTCACTACTTTTAATCTTCTGTTTTTTTCTTTTTTAATGTCGATATTCTCTTAACGTCTTGGGAAACATGGAATGATATTTAACTTTAATTCCATGGCTACAATGGATTTTGCTGATTAGAAATGGAGGTTTTTTGATGCAATACCTTAATCCTCTTTAAAGACAGTGCCTGGGGCTCTCTGCAGCTGTAAATTATAAAAACAAAAGCTGGATTTAAAAAGATGCATGTGCAGTGAATAATTATTTAAAATGCAACACATCAGGCTTAAAAAGTATGTAATAATGTATCCTTGGGATAAGTGAGACATTAGAGGTATAACTCTTGATTATTGGTTGCTCTTCTCTGGTTTTATAATGTAGACAATATGTAGCCCACCAGGCTCCTCTGTCCATGGGATTTCCCAGGCAAGATTACTGGAGTGGGTAGCCATTCCCTTTTCCAGGAGATCTTCCTGACCCAGGGATGGAACCCAGTCTCCTGCATTGCAGGCAAATTCTTTACCATGTGAGCCACAGGGAAGCCCAATGGGAAAAATTAACCCATGTGTTTCTCTTCTTGGGCCCAGAGATAGAGACAGATAACAGACTTGAGGAACCTTTCTGCTTCTATAACAATAGGCACCATCTTCATTATTCTCATGATTCCTCCATTACTTGCACTCGGAGAACATTTTTTTTCTTTCAGACACATCTAAATTTACAACCACACAAGTAATTATTTGCCATGAGACTGTAAGCTCTGAGGGCAGACCCTAGGTTTGTTTTTTTTTTGTACATCATACTCCTAGCTTAGGGTGATGTATAATTCCAGGTTGCTTGGAACTGTCTCAGTTTCAGCCCTAAAAGTCCTACATCTCAGGAAATGTCTAGGTTGCAGGCAAACCAGGAGAGCTGGTCTCCATGTGCTAGCACCCCCTTCGATAAACAGGTTTTGAATGAAGGAACAGCCATAAGTAGTGGCGTATGTCAGGCCTAAAGGAAATAACATGCATTAAAGATAAACAAGGTGTTTGTCAGGAATCCGACTGTGGAGCTAGAAAATGCTCAGTCACAAAGTCACATCTGACTCTTTGTGACCCCTTGGGCTGTAACCCACCAGGTTCCTCTGTCCATGGAATATTTCCAGGCAAGAATACTGGAGTGGGTTGCCATTTCGTACCCCTAGGAATCTTTCCACCCAGGGATCGAACCTGCATTTCTTACATCTCCTACTTGGTAGGTGGATTCTTAACCGCTACACCAAAGATAGCCTGGATTCAACTCCAAGCTCTACCACTTACCATCTGTGTGAATTTGACCTTGGGTTACTTCCTGTGCTGCCATCTCCTCATCTGTAAAATTGGAAGCTAATGGTATCGACCACAAGAGGGCTGTTTGAGAATCAAGATTGTTAAAATACGTAAAGCATTTAGAACAGTACCCACTGAGTGTTATTAAAATTTATGAAAACTTCTAATATAGTATGTGGTCTGGTGGATGTCTGCACTTATTTAACTTAGTATGGACAGGAATAAGCCTAGGCCAAATTGTAAACAAAGTGAGATTGTTCTTCAATTGATTGTTTTCTAGGCTAGTTAGAAACCAGATCAGGTGCCTCACTCCCGGCTATTCCATATAAGCCCAGCTAACTCAGCCCCCACCATGGAGCACTCTCCCACCATCTGCTCCATCTTGTCCCTTTCTTGTTTATCAACACACACTGTGTATCCATCACTGCCTTTACCCTGTTACAGAGCTGAATTGCTGGTGGTTGATGAGTTTGGTTGTGCTGAAAAGCCTCCTCCCATCTTACTTCATGTCCCTTCCACAGGGATTTAATTTAAAGAGAACACCCAGAAACCTCATCCTTAATCTAGGGGAACTAATCTCTAATGATTGGGACTTGACACTATGTGGAAGGGGAGGAGAGAATTTGAAAACAGGGTCATTTCAATGGCATCTTGCAAATCACCATTAGGACAACTGCCTGCTCCATGAAGAACTGGTTTGGTTGGATGCTATCTCTGAAAAGTGTCACTTTGAGACATATATTCATCACTGGTTTTCTAATATGTCCTGATGCTGATTATGCTGGAAAGCTGCAAACAGATGAAGACTTATCTCTTACACTTGGGTAGAGGTACAAGGGAAAGCATCCTGAAGAAGTCACTTGGGGAGAATAGAAGCTGTCAGCAACCACCTATTTGTTAGGGAGAATTTCTGGATGTAGACAATGCTTTGAGAGATGACTGAAGGTAAAGCTCAGGATGAGTGAAGAACACTGCCGCTGTGACCTTTACTTTTATCTAGAAAAGAAGTTTTAGCCATGCCCAGCCAAATACACAATTGTGAAGTGACCAAAGATTACTTGTAATTTCCCTCTATTGCTATGGAATACTCTTGTTACAGCCTGGTCTTGGGCATTAGATGCCAGCTAAACCCACATTGAAGAGCATATAACCTGTCTTCCTATATAGTCTGTCTTCCCATGCTTCTGACTCCTTTCTCATCAGAACTTACCTATTCTAGTTCTCATTTCTTCAGAATCTTAATCCAAAGCAAACCTAATACAGTTGCACCAAGAGCTGATGGATAGTGGTTCCATGTGACCCCTCCCATTCATATCCTTGTAGTGCCTCAACCTGAAGATGAGTCTCAAGCATAACAGATTTTAGATAGAATAATAGGCATATAGAGAAAATTCTTAATGAAAAGTGTGCATGCTATACCGCAAAACACACTCTAAATTTTCCTGTTAATAATTAGACAAGGTAGAATTGAGAATAATAGTCTCTAACTATGGCAATATTTTTTTTTTAAATTCTCGTTATATTTTGCATTTGGTTAGTGTTTAAAGATATGTCACCTCTAGTTTGGGATTTTAATTTTACAAAAAAGAAATGTTAACAGTTCAAATTGACACTTGGTGACCATCTACTGCCCTTCTAACGCTTCTTTAAGAAAATCGATGCAAACAATAATAGCCCTGAGTACTCCAGGGACAAGAATCCTACCTCCTTCTTTAATAAGCCTGGACAGGCCTTGACCAAGACTATGAAAAACAAACGTTAATGCATAAGGAATTGTGTAGAAGCTCTGAAGTTCAAGGTTAACTGCAAGAACTTTTACAATAACATTACTGATTAACATACAGCACACAGTAACCAACAAATTTTAAACAGAAAATTCCTCCTGGAATATAGTCAGTTACTTGAGTTGTAACATAAGCTCTGTTTCCTTTATTCAGTTTTCCAGAGATGTGGAAATCCAAGGTGTGGTGTCCGGTCCAGATCTGTGGAGCGAATTCTCTCATAGATGATGTCATCTGGAGGGGATGGGATGGAGGGTGGGTACATTTTGACTTATTCTCCTCACAAAATATTTTCCTTTCCCAACTATCACAAAAGATGAAAATTTTATTGCTTTTCCCCCAAGGAGAATGTCTCAAAAATTATATGAATAAAACAGAAATGGCAACACATGAAGCCAAAATCTATCATTAGGACTTTCTGATTGCCATGGAGGAGGGAATGAAAAGTTAACCATAGTATTCTGATATTTTACTCTCTACCTTCTAGGCTCTTGGCTGAGACCTCTCTGTAATACAGAATAACAGCAGTAAAAAGGTTAGTATGTATTCCTTCTGTAAAGAGGGGAGATACCCAGGAAAACTGAGTAACTCTCTGAAAGGGATCAAGTTACCATCTTACATACCACATCCAGCTAGAGAAGGCAGTTATGGGATGCAACCAGGAAAAGCACAGGAAATAAAGGTAAGGTGGTCATGCAGATTTGTCTTCAGTAGGTACCTTTTTCATTGAAAAGAATTTCTTGTTTAGTCATCCACTTTCTCTACAAAGAGAACACCCTTACAAATAGAAGTTTCCCTTCTAATGTAAATGTCTTTTACGAAAGGGAAAATATACAGTCCAACATTTTCAGTTTCTATGTCTGAAGTTTCTTGAAATAATCAACTCAAGATAATCCATATGCCAAAGAGGCATTTTGGGGCAGCTCAAATTCTCTTCCCCTTCACACAGTTGACTAGCTTTCAGCCTAAGCTCAGACCACAAAGATTCCAACTTTCACCACAAAACAATTTGCTGGCCTTAAATCACTAAATGTTTTAGTTAGCAAATATCTTTCTCTATGTGTCTGCATGTCTCACTCTGTCCCTCTTCCTCTGTCTCTACTCATATAGTAGAATAATTTTATGGAAATGAAGAAATGGTATCAAGTGAACCAAAAAGGGCCTCATCTTGGGAGGCTGCAGCAGACCCTTTGGCTGACTAGTCCGTATAGCTTTGCACCCAGCCCTTCAGCACACACCAAGAATCCCAGGGCTTCCCTGGTGGTCTAGTGGTTAAGACTCGCAGTACAGGGGAACTTGATTCACTCCCTGATCAGGGAACCAGATCCCACATGCCCCAACTAAGATCTGCTGCAGCCGTATTTACAGAAAGAAAAGAATTCCAGCTGTACCTTACTGCTGGATGATTCTCGTAACTGCCAAAACCAGATACCCATGCCCACGCGCCACACATGCACACTGCCCTCTAGATGCCGTCAACCAATGACTACAGGAGTTCGAGCATAAATACTCCAGCCCCCTCTCCCCTTGGGTGGAGAGCTGATG
>SJYC01076378.1:0-23179 GCA_006408675.1 Madoqua kirkii
CAGAGATGGGGAAATGCTAGCTGGTGTTACTAGATTTTATAGGTTAAGAAACTGAGCCCTAGGAAAGTTACCTGAGGTCATGTAGACAGCCACTAAGTAGTGGAGCCAGAGGTCAAACTCAGGGTCTTCACACCAAATCCCATGAGTCTCTCAACCCTTTCTCAACTGTGAGTGAAGGCAGGCTCCCAAGGTAATAATACTAGGAAGAGAAAAGGAAATGGCATTGCCACCTCCTGGCTGGTACACTCGTGGGAAAGGAAGGCTGTTGCTCTTTTCAGTGGACTCTCTGATAAAAAGAATAGGCTCTTTGCTGGAGCCTGGCAAGCAAGCAATTTCTGGGAACTCACACACAGTGTTTCTGCTTTATTCTTGCATTTTCTTTAGAACAAAACTTTATCTTTTAGTAGGCTCTAGGAATAAGGGGAGGGGAGAATGGAAGTGAGGTGGCTCTGGGTACAAACCTGACCCTTTCCTTTGCTAAACAGCCTGCCCGAGATAGAGGAGAGTATCCCAGGATGAGATGTTCCCTCTGAACATTGCTTCAGATTTATGAATAGATTTTAGTCCAAGATCATGTTTATCTCAGTTCACGTTCTAACTTCAAGGAGTTTCCCTTCAGTTCTGTCTCTTCTAATACACCTTTCCCCCACATAGGACCTTATTAGCAAATCCAGTCAGCTCTACCTGCTAATTTATATCCTGAATCTTTCTATTCCACCATCTTCCTTGCTATCATCATTGGCCACCCCTTCATCATTTCTCATCCACATTATTGTCACAGCACCCTGCTGCTGCTGCTGCTAAAAGTCCCTTCAGTCGTGTCCGACTCTGTGTGACCCCATAGACAGCAGCCCACCAGGCTCTGCCATCCCTGGGATTCTCCAGGCAAGAACCCTGCTTCTGCTACTGCAACCCAAGGTGCTTCTCAACCATAGATCACAGTTACAATAAAACCCAGACCCTTCCACCTGATTTCCAAAGTCCGACAAAATCTGACCCATGCCTTCTTTTTTAACCTCATGCTATGCCAACCTCATTTTAAGGTCTTTCTGTTCATGCAATAGGACAAGTTCATCCAAGTCTCAGGATCCATGAGCTTTGTCTTCATGTTCTCTGCTTCAAATGCTCTGACCCTAACCTCCCTCCAAATGGCTGAATCCTTCTCAGCATTCCACTATCAGCAGTCACCTCCTCTGATGTTCCAGTCTAAAGCAGCCACCTAGTTGCCCCCTGTCATATTCCCCTTAATAAGTGTTCTGCATGGAACTTACTGCTACGTAATATTTCTTTGTTGATTGACTGCTCTTTTCATTTAAATTAAGCTTCATGAGAGCAGTGGCATTGTTTTTCTTGTCTTCACAGTATCCCAGTGACAAGAACAAGGTGCTCACTAAATGTTCCTTAAGTGGATATATAAATGAGTGACTTCCTGGCACTTTGCCTGGTGTGTTTTCAGCAAATATTTGTTGAATGAATACACAGTAACCTGGATTTAAGTTATTACAGCTTTCTGCATTTTCTGTTCAGTTTGATGACACAGTTAACTTCAGTGTTTGAACATTCTGTTTACAAAGCCTCAGTCTGACATACATAAGTGAAAACCTAGTAAAACTTGAAGAGGCAAATCTGAGATCCTAAAGTACGCAGTGCAGCTTTGCTTTGAACAAAAAATAAAAGCTTTCTGGCTCTGGGTCCCTGCTTTCTACACATTCTGAGATCAACCTAGCACATAGAAGCACAAATGAACTTGTAAAATGCCTTCATAATGATCCCTTACATTTGCATAGCTACCTAACAAATACCGCTCAAGTTTCCTTCCTTTCCTGCAGGGATGAAATTAAGATTATAGTAAAAATCACAAAATGGTAAACACCAGGGGGTGCTCTGCTCCCCAGTTTCTCTAAGAGGGCTCTCTGACCATACTTTCTATCCACCTTCAAAGCTGTCACAGCAGTTATTCCCTGGGGTTGTGCCCCACGTGCTCCTCGAATTAACCTCCTTTTCACTTCCCTCCTTTCTCACTTTTCACTGTGAAAAAAATCTCCGGTTGTTGCAGCTATCAAGATCCCACCAAAGCCTTTACTGATGAGGCTCCCTGGCATGCCCACCCTCCCTCAGGGGCCCTCATCTCCTCTGTGATGCGACTGCCAGAGTGCTCATGATAAAGGGGCATAATGTACTCTAAATGACACCATAGGTCATTTCCTATCATTGCTGTGACTGCAGCCGCCAACCTGCTGAGAATTTTCATGTGGTCTCAACATTTGCCAGGCATTTGAAAGAAGCTATAGCTTTTAGTATCCACTTGCTTATTAACTGGAAACTACCCGCAACCCATCCCTCCCCCAGGATAGGCAAGTTATCAGAATCAGGATACCCTCCCAAAGGTCATTACTCTTGAACCAAACTTGTATACTTCAGCTTTCTCTTTTTCTAAAACAAGCCGTTTTTCAGGGTGCAGGATGGCCAGGCGTATAAATAAATCATCAGTAGTATGCCCTACCAGACCTTGGATACTCTGAGAGGAACACAGCTTACACTTTTATTGACACCATTGCTCCTCAGTTACTCACATATATCTCATTTGCTTCTCATAGCAATGGTGTAGTGGAAGCAAGATGGCAATTTCTACAACTATTCTACATGTAAGGAAATAGAAAAAAGATTAAATGAGTTGCCTGAGATCACACAAGCAAGTTACTGCTGGATCTGAATTTCAATTCAGGCCTCTAGACAACAGCCCCAGAGCTTTTCTAGGATAACAAGGTCCCTCGACCATCTCTGAATCCAGCTGCCTCCCCAACTCTTCCACAACCTCAACCACACTTGAAACATCTCTTGTGTCTTCTTAGAGTTCTATTGATTTCCAAATGAAAGGTTTAGTTTTCACTTTGGGTTTTACTGAACCTATTGCCAAACCCCTAGTTCAGCCCCTCATAATAGTCACTGATGCTATGAGGCTGAATTCTTACTGGTTTTAAATGGAATCTGGGAATTTCCTGGTTAAGAGTCCAGTGGTTAAGACCCTGCACTTCCACTGCAGGGGATGTGGGTTCAGTCCCTGATCAGAGAACTAAGATCCTGTGTGCCACACAGCATGGCCAAAAAGTTAAAAAGTAAAACAATCGTTTTAAAACATAGTTTAAAAATTAAAGAAAACAAAATGAGATTTACCAGCCCAGATCCCATAATACCTAGGTATCATAATACAGAGTCATCCACTATACTTATTCAGAATAAAGGCTCAGTCAGAGCTGAGCAAATTGAGCTCCTGTTAAATTGTATCCCTGTGACTTTATTCCATAACTAAATAAGTTTTCCTAATCAAGAGTTTGCCTTCCTTTTATGACTACATGGATTGCTCCCATATTATTCAAAAGGATGATGACATTTGTTTGTTTTTTGCTTCACATCGATGATGATCTTCTCTGATCCTCAGTTTTCTCATCCATGAAAAGGAGAAAGCAACACAAATTCATAGGGTTATGGTAAGCACCAAAAAGATAATCATTAAATTCCAATACAGGGTGTGGCGCACAGACAGCAGGCGTCAGGGTTTCCTTACTTCCTACAGAAATTTAACAACTAGAATTTCATACACATTCTCTGTTTTCTTCGAGTTTATCTGTTATGTTGTAAAGAATGTGTACAAAATTCTTCCTCAATTATTTTTTAATCCTTTGCCTTGTTAGAAGATTTTGCTACTTCCTATTATACAGAGTAAATTGATCTTGGCCAAAGTCAGAATAATATAACTTCTGACTAGCGATATAACTGAACATTGTAACTATAGAAGGGTTAGAAGCAGGGAGGGAGAAATGGAGAGGGAATCCGTCACCTTAACAGGAAATCAATCACTACTGACTAAAATCAACCAATCAAGAAATAGCAGTGAAGGCATATTGTTTAGCTGTGTAGAGAGAAATATGAAAAGAAACAGCTAAATTTGTTTAAAGTGGTTATTTCTGGGAAGCACCTAGAACATTGCTCAGCAGATTGTGTATTAATCAGAACTATTGCAGTTGCCAGTGACAGAAACTCAGATCTAATTAACTTTAGCAACAAGAGGGATATATTAGTTTATATAACTTAAAAAAAAATAAATCCATGGATCAAGGCAGTTGGAATCAGGTTTTCAAATAATTTTTATATAATATCATGGGAAATAGATTGGGAAACAGTGGCTGACTTTATTTTTCTGGGCTCCAAAATCACTGCAGATGGTGATTTCAGCCATGAAATTAAAAGGTGCTTACTCCTTGGAAGGAAAGTTATGACCAACCTAGATAGCATATTCAAAAGCAGAGACATTACTTTGCCAACAAAGGTCCATCTAGTCAAGGCTATGGTTTTTCCAGTGGTCATGTATGGATGTGAGAGTTGGACTTAAAAAAAAATAAATCCATGGATCAAGGCAGTTGGAATCAGGTTTTCAAATAATTTTTATATAATATCATGGGAAATAGATTGGGAAACAGTGGCTGACTTTATTTTTCTGGGCTCCAAAATCACTGCAGATGGTGATTTCAGCCATGAAATTAAAAGGTGCTTACTCCTTGGAAGGAAAGTTATGACCAACCTAGATAGCATATTCAAAAGCAGAGATATTACTTTGCCAACAAAGGTCCATCTAGTCAAGGCTATGGTTTTTCCAGTGGTCATGTATGGATGTGAGAGTTGGACTATAAAGAAAGCTGAGCACAGAATTGATGCTTTTGAACTGTGGTGTTGGAGAAGACTCTTGAGAGCCCCTTGGACTGCAAGAAGATCCAACCAGTCCATCCTAAATGAGATCAGCCCTGGGTGTTCATTGGAAGGACTGATATTGAAGCTGAAACTCCAATACTTTGGCCACCTGATGAGAAGAGCTGACTCATTTGAAAAGACCCTGAAGGTGGGAAAGATTGAAGGCAGGAGGAGAAGGGGATGAGGATGAGATGATTGGATGGCATCACCGGCTCAATGGACATGGGTTTGGGTGGACTCTGGAAGTTGGTGATGGACAGGGAGACCCATGCTGTGGTTCATGGGGTCACAAAGAGTCGGACACAACTGAGTGACTGAACTGAACTGAATACCTGCAAGAAATGGTCTCTTGTTCTCCTTTTCTCGGCCCTGCTTTCTTTCCCCTGGGTTGGCTTAATTTTCAAGCACACTTTCCCTATTGGGAGCAAAGACGGCCCCTGTAGAGCCAAGCTTACTTGGCCTTAGCACCTAGACTCTGAGAATAGCACCTCATTCCTGGTAGTTCTAGCAGAAATCTCAGGAAGGGCTCTCATTGACCTGGATTTGGTTGTTGTCCATCCTTGAAGCAGTCCCTCTGGTCAAGAGTAATTTTATGCTGATTGTCTGAGCCTGCATCGCATGCTCACTCTTGAAAACAAAAATGAGGGGCCCCATGCAAAGCACATGGACAGGAAAGCAGTTCTCCAAAAGCAAGGTGGGATATGTGATGGTTAATTTTATATGTCACGTCAGCTGGGCCATAGGACCCAGCTATTTGGTCATGTTGCTATTAAGATATTTTTTAGATAAGATTAACAATTTAATCAGTACACTCTGGGTAAAGCAAATGATCAGGGTGGGTCTCATCCAATCAGCTGAATTCCGTAAGAGAAGGAAAAAACTAACTGCATGTCCCCCTCTCCTTTCCCCCTTCCAAGAAAGAGGGACTTATGCCTACAGGCTGTATTCAGACTCAAACGGAAACGTCAGTTTTTCCCAGTCTCTAGCTTGCTTCCTATCTTATGATTTTTAGGCTTGCCAACCTCCAACTATTTCAAGAGCCAGTTCATTAAAATCTCTCTTGAGATACAGCTGATAGAGATAATGGTTCTGTTTCTCTGGAGAAACCTAACTAATATAGACACATATAGATATAGACATATTAACCTAAAGAAGGAAATAAAGATGCTAAGTAGGCCAATAAAAATATGTATATATATACACTCATTGATAGTTAACAATTGTTACAAAAGGTGAGTTGGCAGATTTTTTAAAATAAGGCTATCATTTCTACCTTAAGTGGGAGGACAGGATGCCTGAGTGTACATAAATCCTCAGCAACAAACACTCATGTAAAGGTAAAGACATGATTTATCTGAAGTATGTAACGTGTGTCTAAAATCCAGCTTTCTATTCTCTTTCAAATATGGGAGATAAAATCAGTTTAGAGGTATCACCAGACCAGGATATGGACAGAAGTGGGTCTGAAAAGTACTTTGTGGATGACCACAGATCTCTAATCTCTAACAACCCAAAGCAGGAACTGGTGCCACAGCCAATGTATCTGATAGATTCCAATCAGGCTGAGGACTCTGCAGGAACACGGATGTACACTGGACCTTCATGCATGTATGCATGTATGGAGACTTAACAGAAACTTCAGCTGTCCTGGTTTCTCTCCTATCTGAAGTCTATTGTTTGCGTTCTTTTGCTTGAAAACAGAATCTTTCTACTAAATCACAACCTGCAGTTTTACAAGTGAGAGAACTGGTATCAACATATTAGGGGTCATTGAAACAGATTTTTTTTCTAGGTCTTTGCATGGGGGTCCAAAGTGTTCTAAAAAAAGCAACCTTAAAAATTAATCTAGGACATTTCAGTCTATGACACAATGGTTGCACAGTGAAGCTTGCTTTACGGCTCCCTCAAAGGACACTGAGGAAGTTAATAAACATTTCTCACCCACCATAAACAGTAGAAAATAAATTTTTAATGCCACGTACAGTATGCCTTTCACTGAGGCACACAAGTTTGTTTTTTTTTTAATGACAATTTCAGGAATTTTACTGACCTCTGGTCACACCACCTTGCAGTCCAGGCTATACTGAAAATAGCTGGCATGCTAGCACCATGCCAACACCCACCTAAACACACTAGCTTCTCATAAAACTTCCCTGAGGGCAGCATACAATGAACAATTTGAATTTCAAACAATTCTTGAGTGAAACAGTATAAACAGGGAACTGAGATGATGACAAAGCAAGTCAATAAAGACTGGAACAACAAATCTAACTTGAAAGTAATTTCCTATATTAAACAAAAATGCAAAAGATTCAGCCACAATTCAGTTTTTCTGTTCATAAAAAGTCATAGCTATGAAATGATCAAAATAAATAGATAAAATTAAAACTTTAAAAGTGAATAAGAAAGACAAAATTGGGCTGAAGCTCCAATACTTTGGTCACCTCAGGCAAACAACTCATTGGAAAAGCCCCCAGTGCTGGGAAAGATTAAAGGCAGGAAGAGAAGAGGGAGGCAGAGGATGAGACGGTTGGATAGCACCACCAACTCAATGGACACAAACTTGGGCAAACTCCAGGATATAGTGAGAGACAGGGAGGTCTGGTGTGCTGCAGTCCATGGGATCACAGAGTCCAACATGACTTAGTGACTGAACAACAACAAGAAATGAAACACAATTAAATAGATTGATGTATTAAAAAAGACTGATAAAATGGTAAACTAAGTTTTAAAAACAACAAAAGTGAGTCTTAGGTCAAAGAATATTCTAGAAAATGTAAAGAGCATGAGAATAATTTAGAATATCAATTAAACGAATATCAGAAAACAAAATAAAATTACAAACATTTTTAGAAATTCAGAAGTCCTATGATTAATACCCTATTGAGAAGTAAATAGAGTCCCTTGAAGCAAGACGACTCACAGTATCCTTTCAAGAGGTTTTATATCTCTGGGCAAATATCCCTAAACAGGCGTGTGGTCCAGAGAGTGTCTCAGAGTAACTTCTGTACTCTACTAATTACTAATTAACAATTACTAATCAAACCAAAAAAATTACATCATAAACAATACAACCAAAGAAGTCAATAACTTCTTGGCAGACTGCATGGAGAGGAGAAACACTCTCTCAGGGACCCTTCTAAGACTGTAAGATGTCAAAGGACTGGACTCCATCATGAAGCTCAGAGCCTGAGGGGAACTTGGTTGAACTGAACAGAGCTGAATCATTCCATAAACTCCTAACCTTAAGGAAAGTGCATGCTAACAACATAATTAAGCTACCCCTTTAATCTCAAAGCACGTCACCAGCTTCATTCTCTTCTTCCAGGTACATCATGGAATGCATCTCATATCAAGCTAGAGCAGCCCAGTGCTTTCAGGTTTTCAGCACCTAAATGAGAGTCTTGAGGACAGAAATCGTAGGTAGACCAAGGCCACATAGGGAGTGAGCATTTTCACCTTTCTCAGAATCTTTGGGGTGCTAATTCAAGGTGAGATTCTTGGGGCACACCACAGACTTAACACATCAGAATCTCTGAGGTTGCTGCCCAGGAATCTGCCCGGTGAGTAAGTACCAAGTAAGTGATGGTGTGCTCACTAACACCAGAGAGTTACCAACTTCAAGAGGAAGTAGGATCAGGGAAAACTAGAGTCCATAAGCCAAAAATGCCCACACTAGGTAGGAGTAAGTATTTAAAGCAGAGACTGTGGGGGAAATCCAGCCTCAAGAGTAAGGTCACAGGAGTCAAGGTCATAGAACCAGAAAGGTAATGTTAGAGCCTCAATATATTTTCTGGATCCCAGGGGCATCTCTTTGGAAAACCACAGTTGCCATCCCCTCCAGGCATGCCTCTGCAGCTATTAAAGGTGTGTGCTAACAGATTACAACTCCTTACTAATTAAATTGTAAGTCTTGTTTCAACTTTCTTTAAAAAATAAAAACAAAAACTCAAGGACAGTAAAATGCAGGCATCTTGAAGCTAACACAGAGTCATTGTCTTAATCTTCAAAGAACACAGCACCCCAACAAAATCTATATCAGAGCTAAAGCAAAGAGTCCTTGAGAGCTGGAGAGGGGAGTTCTTAGCGTGATCAAGTGCAGTTAAATATTGCCAGAACAAAAAGTCCTGAACAGACCCTTGAAGTCTTGGCAACAACCTGAGAACCTTCTTTCCAAATTTATAGTCTGCTCAAAAGATTGCACAGCCACACACCTTAAATCTTGTGCTCAACTCTAGGTTTCTCCTAAAAATCTAGGCCTCTCACAGTTTTTGAACAATAATGCTGGAGTTTTTCCACTAATTTTAATGGAATACAATCTAGAGTTCCAGATCTAGGAGATTCCTGGAAGGTCAACACATTGTCCCTCTGCTCTAAGAAAGAAGGCAGTTACAAACATTTTTTTACAAAAAATATCTCTGCTTGCCACACTGGTTCATGCTAGGGATTCAGAAAAAAAAAAATCACATATGCTTCTCACCCATGTCAATTTCTCATGGTGAGGAAGAGAAATAACACGTACTTCTATTAACCTGGATTCAGGCTTCCGTGGGACATCATCACTATAGCTCATGACCTCTCCCCACATGCTCACTCATTTTATTCCATGGTGGGTGGGATGATTTGTAAGACTACTGAGGTCTTCGACCTCATCTTCCCATTCTCCTACCTGCCTTGCAAAGAGCTCTGGTCTGATCCTCTATCTCCTCAGGGTTGCAAGGAAGTCCCTATTTTACAACTGGGTAGATGAACCTCCTTAGTTCTGGGATAAAAAGCCAAAAAGTTCAGTATTCCCAAAGGTTTAAGTCATAATCTCCAAATTAACCTTTATTGCTAACAAAGGGGATATTCAGAATTCCATCTGCCTTATTCTTTCTCTCTCAATTGGTTGAAGGAATTGGAAAGGAAAAGTGGAACAATGTATTCAGTTCAGTTCAGTCACTCAGCTGTATCCAGCTCTTTGTGACCCCACTGACTGCAGCACGCCAGGCCGCTCTATCCATCACCAACTCCCAGAGTTTACTCAAACTCATGTCCATTGTCGGTGATGCTGTCCAACCATCTCATCCTCTGTCGTTCCCTTCTCCTCCTGCCCCCAATCCCTCCCAGCATCAGGGTCTTTTCCAATCAGTCAACTCTGCAGCAGGTGGCCAAAGGATTGGAGTTTCAGCTTCAGCATCAGTCCTTCCAGTGAATATTCAGGACTGACTTCCTCTAGGATGGACTGGTTGGATCTCCTTGTAGTCCAGGGGACTCTCAAGAGTCTTCTCCAACATCACAGTTCAAAAACATCAATTCTTCAGTGCTCGGCTTTCTTTATAGCCCAACTCTCACATCCATACATGACCACTGGAAAAACCATAGCTTTGACTAGACAGACCTATGTTGGTAAAGTAATGTCTCTGGTTTTTAAAATGCTATCTAGGTTGGTTATAGCCTTTCTTCCTAAAATGGACTGAAATGGGTGAATTTAACTCAGTAGATATATATCTACTACTGTGGGCAAGAATCCCTTAGAAGAAATGGAGTAGCCGTCATAGTCAACAAAAGAGTCTGAAATGCAGTACTTGGGTGCAGTCTCAAAAACAACAGAACGATCTCTGTTCGTTCCCAAGGCAAACCATTCAATATCACGGTAATCCAAATCTATGCCCAAACTAGTAATGCTGAAGAAGCTGAAGTTGAATGATTCTATGAAGACCTACAAGACCTTCTAGAAATAAGACCAAAAAGAGATGTCCTTTTCATTATAGAAGACTGGAATGCAAAAGTAGGAAGTCAAGAAATACCTGGAGTAATAGGCAAATTTGGCCTTGGAGAACAGAATGAAGCGGGGCAAAAACTAATAGTGTTTTTCCAAGAGAAAGCACTGGTCATAGCAAACACCCTCTTCCAACAACACAAGAAAAGACTCTACACATGGACATCACCAGATTGTCAATGCCGATATCAGATTCTTTGCAGCCAAAGATGGAGACGCTCTATAGAGTCAGCAAAAACAAGATTGGGAGCTGACTGTGGCTCAGATCATGAACTCCTTATTGCCAAATTCAGACTTAAATTGAAGAAAGTAGGAAAAACCACTAGACCATTCAGATATGACCTAAATCAAATCCCTTATGATTATAAAGTGGTAGTGACAAATAGATTCAAGGGATTAGATCTGATAGAGTACCTGAAGAACTATGGATGGAGGTTTGTGACATTGTACAAGAGGCAGTGATCAAGACCACCCCAAGGAAAAGAAATGCAAAAAGAGGCAAATGGTTGTCTGAGGAGGCCTTACAAATAGCTGAGAAAGGAAGATAAATGAAAGGCAAAGGAGAAAAAGAAAGATATACCCATTTGAATGCAGAGTTCTAAAGAACAGCAAGGAGAGATAAGAAAGTCTTCCATAGCGATCAGTGCAAAGAAATAGAGGAAAACAATAAAATGAGAAAGCCTAGAGATCACTTCAAGAAAATTAGAGATACCAAGGGAATATTTCATGCAAAGATGGGCACAGTAAAGGACAGAAATGGCATGGACCTAACAGAAGCAGAAGATATTAAGAAGAGCTGACAAGAATATACAGAAAAACTATACAAAAAAGATCTTCACAACCCAGATAATCATAATGGTGTGATCACTCACCTAGAGCCAGACATTCTGGAATGCGAAGTCAGGTGGGCCTTAGGAGCATCACTATGAACAAAGTGATGGAATTCCAGCTGAGTTATTTCAAATCCTAAAAGATGATGCTGTGAAAGTGCTACACTCAATATGCCAGCAAATTTGGAAGACTCAGCAGTGGCCACAGAACTGGAAAAGGTCCGTTTTCATTTCAATCCCAAAGAAAGACAATGCCAAGGAACAATGTATTGGCTGTTTTCAAATCTCCAACATTTGGCTTTTAATTTTAATTTTAAGAAGAGCATAAACCACTCTGGTCAGAGAAATAGAGGATTCCCCTCTGCCCAACACCATGGATACAGACTACAGGGAAAAACAGCTTCCCTATATGGCCTCATTACATGTATTTCAGGGTGACTGTTGGCAGAAAACCAAAAGCACTGGTTGCCATTTGCAGGTAAGGATGACTAGTGGATTGAAGGCATCATTGCTCTGTGATCCACCCTCAGTTTCTGGTTCTAAGTGGACCAAGTGAATTTTCTGTTTGCCATTTCCATAATTGTTGATACTTTCTCCCCTGCACACCTTCGCACACACTATTCCCTCTGGAATGGCCTCTCTCCTGCCCTTCCCCAACTGTTGACCTAAAAACTCCTGCTTATACTTCAAGACTTAGTTCAAATTTCACTTCATCCTGGCCCTATCAGACAGAGTTAAATACTGCTTGGTGCTCCTGTAATATCGCACTTCCACCTTTCTGAATTGCTATCATAACTCTTTCCATGCATTTCCCTCCTCTCAACCCCTACCCTGTTAGACTGAGAACTCTGGAAGGTATAAACTGGCTTCTTTAGGATCTGTATAATCTCCAGTCCCTAACCTAGTGCGTGGCATGTGGTAACACATAATAAATAGGTGATGAGAGAAGCAAATGAAAAAGAGAGAGACAGAAGATACGAGAGAGAGAGAGAGAGAGAGAGAGAGAGAGAGAGAGAGAGAGAGAGTGTCAGGAAAGAGACAGAAACAGGGACAAAAGCCCAGAAAGAGAAACCAGAGAAGGGAGGAGAAGCCTTGATGAGGAAGGAAGGAAAAAAAGAAGAGTTAAGTCATGAACATAATAACTACATAGCCCCCTACTCCTACAAAAATATTGGCTAAGTTCTCGCTGAATGCTGAAGACAGCTATCAGTGGAATAGAACTAGCCAGCACAGACAGGTACAAGGGCACGTGGAAATGGCTAAGAAGCAAAGGGGCTGCTCTGACAAACTGTCTAGAATCTAGGCAGACCTGCAGACCTTCATTCCCTTGCTCGTCGAAGTGTAGGGGGAAGAGCGAGTTTGCTTGCTGCAAATATTCATGAATCCTCCCACGTGTGGAAGCTTTCTATTTCAACTGTGTTGTGAATAAGTGACTTATCTGCTTGCTAGGAGCATTTCCCAATTCTACTTGACTTGTCTCATGATTTAAATGCAGAAGAAAAGAATTTAAATGGATTCATTTTAAATTTTGACCTCTAAACCCCATGGCGGGGCTGTGGGTCTCTTTGGTAACTTAAACATTCATGTTTGCGTCAGAAGGCACTTTCCCAGTAGTCATGCCATAAATCTGCAGGATGAACTGTGAGTCACTCCTGCAGGTGTGGAGGTGTTAATGCGTGATTACATAAGCATTCCCAATAATGGAAAAATTACTGAAATTATGATAAAGGACAAAGAAAAGCAGTGATATCCATCGAAATGTTGTATCTCCCTGTCATAATAAAAGATGGCCTGTGTATAAAGTAGTTATAACAGCTAGCAAGCAAATCAACACTTTTTAGATGATGATCAGCCAAATCATCATGTACCAAAGAGGAAAAAAAAAAGAACAAAACATAAATAGAAATAATAACTAGCTGTCTCTTATTATTTAGTCACTCAGTTGTATCTGACTCTTTTGCCACCCCCATCAACTGTAGCCCTCCAGGCTCCTGTGTTCATGGGATTTTCCAGGCAAGAATATTAAAGTGGGTTGCCATTTACCTCTCCAAGGGATCTTCCTGACCCAGGAATTTAACCTGTATCTCCTGCACATCTCTTGTATTGTAGGCAGCTTTATACCACTGAGCAACCGGGAAAGCCCAATAATAACTAACAATAATAACTATGATATGTCCTCATTTTTACATTGTTTCTTCCAATGAGTGGATTATTTCTTCACAGAGTAAGGAAGTCCATGGTGTATACAAAGCATTTCCTATGTTTACCTTAATGCATCTCTCCTAGGCTGTCAAGTCATAGTGGTCAAGGACCAGAGTAATTCCTTGGTTTGCATTTAGCACTAAGGCATGTAAATAGGCTTTTATATTTCTTTCTTGGTGGTAGCAGTAGTTTCATTTTAGGGGTTCTGTTTTTTAACATTTTGTTTCCAGCTCCATGCACCCAGCATCAGCTGGGCACCTTCTCTTTGGCAAATACTGTGCTAAGACCTAAAAAAAAGTTGTAAAGAAACAAATGAGACTCGGGCTCTATATTCAAGGATCTCAGGGTCAGTAGATTAATATAGACATTCTATCTTCCATCAGCGTGGTCCCCATAGTTTCCCCAGGGAACTTAAGAGAGAGCTTAGAGGTCCACTCTGCCACCCTCCATCTCTCTTTCCCTTCAAGCGTATCTCACTGGGCTCATTTTACTCTTTCAACACCTATTTTATTTGCCTCTACATCAATGCCATGCATCTACTTGCAATATCCTCTAAGCAGGTCATGGGTGTTTTCAGTACAATAATAGGTCTTACTTGTTTGATGTCATTCAGAGAAAATGACATCAAAATAAATGAATGACTGTACCTAGGCTAATAAACTGCTTTGTCTCATCTTCCTAATGCTTATTTGAAAGACATGAACTATGTCTGATTGCTTTCTTTCTTTCTTTTTCTTTTGCTGATAGCCAAATACTCTAGCATAGCACGAATTCCATAGAACACTCTTAGGAGATACCTATTGAATGAACTAATAGAAATATGAACCACTCAGAGCAGAAGCACCTTTGTCTGCGGCTCTAATCGCATTTCCTTCTGGCTCTGGAATTTTGTTCTGCTATTCTGTTTATTCCTCTAAGAATGATTTCATCTGTCTCAAAGTATGTTATGAAAATGAAATACTTTGAAATGCTCTATACAGTTCTTGGCTCTCAGAGAGTGCCTTAGTAATAGTAGATGTAGTATAACTTAACTCTCAGAATTAGAGGATTAATCTCAGGATGAAGGAAGACCACCCCTCCAGCTCTTACTTTGAGGGGTGAAGGAAATTGAACCTCCATACTCTGGCCTGAAATGTGTCTTCACCCTCAAAAATGCTCAATTTGTCAGATTTATACGTGGAAACTAAAGGAATTTCTGAGAGTCTGTGTGAGAGCTTAGCAAACAGTGGTTTTGCTTAGATGTCATGAATAGGCTTCAACCGATTCATTAATTCCCAAATGCTAATCCAAAATGTATGTGTAAGCATGAAGATGAATTTTTCTGTGCAATGATTAAACAGCTTTGATTAGATATTCAAAAGAATCAAGGGCTCATGATATAGTTAAGAACTCCTGCCATTGAATAACCTTAGGGTGAAGTGAAGTGAAGTCGCTCAGTCATGTCCGACTCTTTGCGACCCCATGGACTGTAGCCTATCAGGCTCCTCCGTCCATGGGACATTTTCAAGGCAAGAGTGCTGGAGTGGATTGCCATTTCCTTCTCCAGGGGATCTTCCTGACCCAGGAATCAAACCCGGGTCTCCCGCATTGCAGGCAGACACTTCATCATCTGAGCCACCAGGGAAGCCTACTATACCTTAGGGTAAGTTTTGTATTTCCTAAAAATCATTAAAGAGAATTTTCTTCATGAGTTGAAGTGTCCAAGAAGATCCTTGCACCTAGGGCAGATGTCATATTTAATAAAGTCAAAGAATTAGGGATTTTAAAAAACAGAGAACTGAGAAAGAAGGGAAAGATCTGATATCCAGAGGCACAAAACAGCAAGATGCCCTGTGAAGAAACAAGTTCCAATGATCAAATCCTGACACATGCTCACTCATTACTTGGGCTTGAAATATATTAGAAAGAAATGTCATAGCAATTAATAAGCTTCCATTATACCTCCTCTCCATATTCATTGGGGGGGAGGGGGAAATAGAAGGTGAGCAATTGCAAAAACCAAACAGCTGAGTTTTGTTAGTTCCACAGGAAATTCCAAAGAGAACATATTTCTTTTTTAATGAAGTATGCCACCAGCAGCCAGGAGATAACATAAAGGAAGTTTTGTGGCAATAAAAGAATATTGTTTCATGGGACCAGCTCTGTAAGCCTGATTCCCATCATCTCAGATTTCAGAAGCCCATAAAATGCAGTGGTTCCAGATATTCTTCTCTTAGTATTACTATTTAAACTACCCAATTATTTCCTTAACTAAAATTTTACCACTGCTTTCTTTCAGTGCTTTTATCCTAGTTTGTTTTTGTTATCATTAATGAGTGCTATTTTACTGAATTCTTTGTTTCTGTATCTGTTGAATTATTTATACTTTTTATTAAATTATGGTTAATTTACAGTGTTTCAGCTATATAGCAAGTGGCTCATGTGTTTTATATATATATATACAAATATATGTGAATATATATGCTTTTTCAGATTCTTTTCTATTATAGGGTATAGGTTATTACAAGATATTGAATGTAGTTCTATACAGTAGGTCCTTATTGTTTATCTATTTTATATATAATGGTCAATCAGTTCAGTCACTCAGTCATGTTCGACTCTTTGCGACCCCATGGATGGCAGCACGCCAGGCCTCCCTGTCCATCACCAACTCCTGGAGTTCACTCAGACTCATGTCCGTTGAGTCGGTTAATCCCAAACTCCTAATTTACCCCCTCCTTCTCCACCTTTTTCCTTTTGGTAACCATAAGTTTTTTTCTATGTCTGTGGGTCTATTTCTATTTTGTAAATTAACCCATTTGTATCATTTTTTTAGACTCTACATATGATGAATATCTTATGATATTTGCCTTTCTCTGTCTGGCTTACTTCACTTAGTGTGATGCTCTCTAGGTCCCATGCACATGGCGTTGTTTCTTTTATGGCTGAGTAGCCTGCCACTGTGCATATGTACCACATCTTCTTTATCCACGCATTTGTTGATGAATATTTAGGTTGCGTCCATGTCTTGGCTGTTGTAAACAGTGCTGCTATTAACATTGGAGTGCATGTATCTTTTCAAACTAGAGTTTTTTCTATATATATGCCTGGGAGTGGGATTGCTGAATCATATAATTACTCTCTTTTTAGTTTTTTCAGGAAAGTTCATACTGTTTTCCGTAGTGGCTTCATCAATTTACATTCCCACCAACAGTACAGGCCATGCTATCATCGCTCCCAAGTTCAAAGACTCCTGTGCTAGGCCCTAATTCCAGATTCCCGAGGAAAGATTTCTGGCTCCACTTGAACCAGGGGTTCATAACTGAGGCAAAGAGAATGGCATTTCCTTGTGTAAAACAGCTTCCAGGGAGGCATTCTGAGCTGGGACACACTCCAAAATGTATTGCCATATCCAACATGAAGCTTTTAGTCATCTTGATTATATTATATGCCCTAGATTCTAAGATGTCAGCCATTGTAAAAAGCATCAGTTACTGAAAACTCTTCCAGTAAAAGCAAATAGCATATTATATATATATATATGTATATATATATAGAGAGAGAGAGACAGAGAGAGAGAGACAGAGAGAGAGAGACAGAGAGAGACAAGAATGACTATAAAAGTCTGTATCTATTCATATCATAATATACTACTTTCTTCTCCAGAATCAGTATGACCATCAAAATTTGTCTCTAAGCTTCATTTGCAAAGTATAAAAATAATTAAATAATTCTGAGTCACTTTGGGGTCATAAAGATGTTCTAATTTCATCACTCAACTCCATTGTCTTGACAATTGTAACATTTTTGGATTGCCCATATAATTTAAAAGCACATCGAAGAATCTGGAATTTTGCCTACATTTCTGCTTTGATTATGCTTATAGGCTCTTTTAATGGACTTACATATTACTAGATTTTAAACTGCTTTTCTTGAAAGTCAGCTAAAAGCTTTTATCTGATATTTCAAGCTTGAGTGATAGACCTTCACAAAACTGGTTGTATACACCTTTCTCCTATCTTTGAAGATTCCATGATGTATTCTGAAAAACCTGGCCTTCTCTGATGTCTTTAATTGCATTGCCTGATGAGTAAAAGGTTGTCTTCTACTGAAAAAAAAAATTAATTTCTATATGGCTCTATGGTGCAGGCTTGTTTAAAAATATTTTTGTTGATTCTTACAATTACACTTCTAAATTTGATTTCAATGATATAGCACCTGTGGGACTACCAATGGTTCTAACACAATCAAGGTCAACATCTATCCTCCACATCTAGTAAAGTTGGTATATGAACACAGAGAATTGATGGCAACTTGTCAGGTTCTCTCACAAGCACCTGAAAAGTCTCTTTGGAAAGGTTTTCAGACACATCCTGATTTCAGAAATGTCACAACGTGGGAAATGTTCATCTTGATACCAAGCTAATAGCTGATATTCTTTTATTGAGATAATACACCATAGACTTTTTCATGTAAGTAAATCACATGTTTTAATTCATTTAATCTGCATAACAATCTAGGAAACTATAGCTCCTATGCCCATTTTACAAATGAGGAAACTGAGGTCATAAGGTTAATTAATTTCCTGAAGACCACCAAGTTAGATAATAATCAAGTGAGATTTGAGGCCAGCCCATCCCATGTGTTTAATCAGTGTATCAAAATGCTTCCTAATTAATTGCACCATAGCCAATAAAAGTCATTAAGAGAAAATTAATAATCAGAATCAATCTATCTTGATATTATTCAATAACTGAGCTATTGCTGTTTAATCCAAGAAATGCAATGCTACTAAGCGTTAGTGTATACATCAACATCATTTCTGGTACTAAGTTGGATAAATCACAAGTCACATGTACTTAAGTTCTCTCATTTTAAAATTCATGGAACGATTTCAAATGACAATAATAATAAGGGGAAAATAACTTGCAGTTAAGGGGTTTGAGGCGCTGAGCTCTTGTTTCACCTCTTCTGGTCCAGGTGGCTGGAGCAGGACAGTGCCATCCTAACCATCACTTTCACAGGATAAGGAACAGAGCAGATGAACATGAAAAGGCCCCTGTCCCTTTCTTTTTTATTTATGTATTTGCTTTTATTGACATATAGTTGCTTCACAACATGTTAGTTTCTACTGTATAACAAAGTGAATCAGCTAAGCATATACATATATACCCTCTTTTTTAAAATTTCCTTCCTGTTTAAGTCACCACACAGCACTGAGTAGAGTCCCCAGTGCTATAAATAGGTTCTCATTAGCTATCTATTTTATACATAGTTTCAATAGCCTATTTTATACATAGTATCAATGGTGCATATTGATACTATGTGTATAGTCGCAATTTTCCAATTCATCCTATGCCCCCATTTCCCACCTTGGTATCCATATGTTTGTTCTCTACTTCTGTGTCTCTGTTTCTGCCTTGTAAATAAGATTGTTGCTACCAAATTTCTCAGATTCCACAAGTATGTGTTAATATATATTGCATTGTTTTTCTTTTTCTGATTTTTCACTCTGTATCACAGTTTCTAGGTCCATCCACATCTCTACAAATGACCCAGTTTTGTTTCTGTCTGTGGCTGAGTATACTCCATTGTCTTATGTACCACATTTGCTTTATCCACTCCTCTGTAAATGGACACTTAGGCTGCCTCTGTGCCCTGGCTACTGTAAATAATGCTGCAGTGAACACTGGGAGGCGTCTTTTTGAATTATGGTTTTCTCTGGGTATATGCCCAGTAATGGGATTGATGGATCATATTATAGTTCTATTTTTAGCTTTTTAAGGAACTTCCATGCTGTTCTCCACAGTGGCTGTATCAATTTACATTCCCACCAATAGTGCAAGCTGTTGCTGCTGCTGCTGCTGCTAAGTCACATGAGTTGTGTCTGACTCTGTGCGACCCCATAGACAGCAGCCCACCAGGCTCCCCCATCGTCCCTGGGATTCTCCAGGCAAGAACACTGAAGTGGGTTGCCTTTTCCTTCTCCAATGCATGAAAGTGAAAAGTGAAAGTGAATAGTGCAAGAGAGTTCCCTTGTCTCCACACCCTCTCCAACATTCATTGTTTATAGATTTTGTGATGTTGGCCATTCTGGCTGGTGTGATGTGATAGCTCATTGCAGCTTTGATTTGCATTTCTTAATAATCAGTGATGCTGAGCATCTTTTCATGTGTTTATTAGGGCTCCTGCCCCTTTCCTATCAGGACTGGTACCAAACGAATGGGAATGGTACCAAGGGATGGAGTGTGGCACAGCAGGATGTCACTCACCTCAAAGTGTCAAAGGACAGCTCAAGCATAGTAGCCGCTGCGGAACATTAATGCCATCTAAGGGCCTGTATTCTTTATCAGGAAACTCCGATGTTTCCTCATCCAGACCTGCCAGGATGGATGAGGAAGGCCTTACTCTGTGCTGTGCTGTGCTGTGCTGTGCTTCATCACTCAGTCATGTCTGACTCTTTGAGACCCCATGGACCGTAGCCCACCAGGCTCCTCTGTCCCCAGGCTCCTCTGGGGACAATCTAGGCAAGAATACTGGTGTGGGTTACCATGCCCTCCTCCAGGGGATCTTCCCCATCCAGGGACTGAGCCCAGGTCTCCCGCACTGCAGGCAGATTCTTTACCATCTGAGCCACGGGAAGCCCAGACCTTACTCTAGCCACAGCCAATAGCAAACATCGTGCCTATTCAGTTAAAGTGCATCAATAAAGTTTGCAATATTATGCTTCGAGCACAAGGAACGTTTGCAATGCAAGCATAGTAACTCAATCAGGGCACCAGCAGGCTCTTAAGACTTCCTTCCCTGATTCTGGAAACCCATCCTGGAAAGCCTTATTGACTTTCCAAAGTGGTCAATGTGCTTATTTGTTTTTCTTTAATAGTTTATCTAATGAACCGAAGAAACACATGATTACTGTTTAGAGAACTAAATAGAAGGCACAGCACCTTTCTGTGTGGGCTTTAAACGTGTTTCCTGATTTCTCATTTCTCATTCCCAGAGCTCTCAGGCTCTGGGCTTGCTCCACTGTCCATCTTCATGGCTTCCTTCGATGCTTCCATCTCCCCACAGCTCATCATGCTCATCCTGGTTACCTTCTGGTTGATGTATCCTTTTCCTTCTTTCATTTATATTTTTCATTCATCTGTGCTACAAACACTGACTGAGTTCCTACCACGTCTCAGGTGCGGCTAAGTATGCTTGTCTGTGGTCCTCATTCACTGGGAACATTGCAGTCAGTTCAAACAAGCACTAGCTTCATTCAATAACAAACAGAAAATTCAGTTCTATTCTTCCTTGGAATTGCAACTGGCTTCTGCGTTTCCTTGGGACACCCTTAGAACAGAACCTAAATCTGCCTGTCTTTAAGTATCATCCCTGCTGTGCAGGGGGAACCTCGGCCTTTGGAGGATTATGGATTTTGGTCTTGTTCACCTCCCATCCAAATTCTATATCAACTACTAGGTGTGAAACCAGAAATAAGTTTCATAAAGTCTCCAAGTTTCTGTTTTCTGCATTTAGTAAACGTCATTTTACCTTTACCTCAGAGTAGTTCAGAGGACCAAACATTATTCTAAGTAATGACGAACCAGGCAGTCAGTAAATGTTACTTCTCCAAGGACCTACCCCGTTCTTATTTATGTATTCCTCCTATTTACATTGTGTTACATATTCATTCTTCATCTGTTTACTGAGCCCCTATTATGTGCCAGGCCCTGGGCCGGGCTTTGAGGATCCAATGGGAAACAAAATGACTCTATGGCACATCCCATAGAGTTTACTGCCTGGTGAAGGTAAACTCTTAACTGAATACAAAGAGAGTTAGACATTTTTCCTCTCAAATGGGGCAGAAAAGAATGACAGTTCCAAAAGTTCTAAATAGGAAGGTCTTACAGGCACTCTGATGGAATGGAGACTTATCTCAAGGCGTTATTTGCAGAGCAAGCTAGCTTTCTCCTAAAATCTCTGTCCATGGGGTTGGGACTGGGAATGCTAACGGGAGGTACAGCCCTACCCACGCTGTACCAGCCAAGCTCCCCGCAGAGACTGCCTCCTTCTGCTTACACCTGAGTTGCTTCAGCTATTGATATGCAGGCCTGACCTGCGCATGGAGGTGCTTCAGGCTGCCCTCACTCATGAACCAGATGAAAAGAAGGTTCCACGGCTTCCCACATCCTAGTCCAGAGTCCCAAGCTCTCCTTCCAAACTGGCTTCCAGGAAGGCAAACAACTTCTCTCTGGTTCATCTTTTCTGCCCTGGCTGTGGATGAGGAGACCTCTTCAGCCACCTTCCACTGGATTCTTTTTCTTCTACTCACGTGTCCATTGCTTATAACGCAGCCGTAGTTCACTTAATTACTAGTGACAAAACCTATTCTTTATTTCCTTTGTTCTTGGGTTTGGAAGTGAAATGCTTTTGTGCATTTATATTAAGAATATCTGTTTAGTGTTTTTTTAGGCCACATTTCACATACATTATCCCATTTAACTGTTAGGACAACCCTGAGATCTAGGTGTTATTACTCCTCCCATTTTGAAGATTTTAAAAAATCAACCATAGACTGACATGTAGGAGTCTTCAATTCCATAGGCTCTTTCCATTACCCCAATACTGGAGAATTACTACAAATATTCTGCAGACAAATTCATAAGTAGAATAGGATACAAACCTGCGCAGTGGCCGGCTGATGCATGCACTGACCTCGCCTTTATTTCTCACTTGTTAAACATTCAGTCCTAAGCACTCAGGCATCTTCTACTCTATAGAGAGTGCTCAAGTCTAAATTTTGAGAAGCAATATCTCAACTTATTCATCCCTATCAAGGGGCTATTCGGTAGTATATTTTCTTAAGCATCAGTAGACCAGAGGACTTTATAAAAGTAATGGAGTACAATTATTACCATGCACAACAGTTCTTTGTGTCTGTATTACATTTATTTACTGACAATGTCCCCCCAGTGTCAGCACTGTATCTTTAACACAGCTTTAGAAGAGAATTGTGTTCTCCTCTGACTCATACATCTCTAACAAAATTACTAGCAAAGATCTAGTTCTCAATGACAGGCACAAAATAGCCTACATTTTAGCATATATCAAATCCATCTAGTTCAACAAGTGTTCTCTGACGCTGATTAGGGCGAACAGAGAACACTGATTAGTATTCTTTGACACTGATGTATTTCCTCAGGATGGGACAAGTCGGTAAACCTTACAAGTTCCCCTAATATCATATTATTAGATTGTATTTTTCTTTCAGATCTTCAGTTTTTGCCCTCACACCCTAAAATCAATAGCGATCAGTTTTAAAGTAGATTTGTTAAGGCATGTGTAACTTTGAAATGGACACCTCACCATCAAGATGGGAAAACGTTAGCAAATTTGCCCAAGAAAACTCCTCTTAATTTTAAAAGTGAAGTTTTGGGGGGCAACCAATTTACTACTTTATTTTTACTTGCCCTAGTAAATGTTCAACAGTATAATATATTCTAAATGTTACAATATGAAGGCCTACCTTAGTCTTCTCGGGCTGCTATAACAAAATACTATAGATTGGGGCAGTGGGGGCAGGCGGGGGGGGGGCTGAAACAACAAACATTGGGAAGTCCAAGATAAGGTGCTGCTACGGTCACATTCTGGTGAGAAGTCTCTTCTTGGCTTACCA
>SJYC01076379.1:0-29927 GCA_006408675.1 Madoqua kirkii
CCCCTTTTGTTTTGGGGGGCTATAAAAAAAAAAAAAAAAGGTGGGGGCGGGGGGGGCGGGGGGGGGGGGGGCTGAAACAACAAACATTGGGAAGTCCAAGATAAGGTGCTGCTACGGTCACATTCTGGTGAGAAGTCTCTTCTTGGCTTACCAACGGCTACCTTCTTGCTGTGTCTTCACACAGCAGAAAAAGAGTATACAAACTCTTTAGCCTCTTCCTAAAGGGCATTAATTCCATTTGAAGAAATTATCCTTATGACCTCCGCTAGACCCAGTCACTTCCCAAAGTCTCTGCCTCCAAATACCATCACAGTTGTGTTGGGGCTTTAATATATGAGTTTTCAGAGGACATAAACATTTAGTCCATAACAATGCCCTAATCATCTAAGATGATTCATAGATTTATTCTGCGATGATCTGTCTAAAAGGCTTTAAATTGCTGGTCCTATCGCTGGCTTGTGTTCACTCCAAACTATGCCTAAAGTATCATTTGCTAATCATAATAAAGCAACAGAAAGCCAGGGTATGACCAGGGAGGAAGAGTAAGAGGGAATAAGTTAGGATAATAAAAAGAAGAGACAGGAGTTCAGGGACCTGGATCCTGTACAGCTCGGTCACTATTTCTGTCTCCTTAAATTGCACCATTTGCTTGGGCTGCACCTTACTTAACAGAAAAATGAGTGAGGCAGAGTGATCTCTAAAGTATCACCAGCTTCAATAAATAAAGATTCTATGATTATATGAATAATGTATATCCTGAGATTGTTGAGAAAACATACCACAGACCTCACTGAGGAAAACTTATGAAGAATAAGTGTGAACAAAGCCATAGTGAATAAATAGTGACTACTTACTGAAATAGTTATCTTGCTAGCTTCTCTGTTTCTAAGGGGAATGAACTTAAGTGAGATCAACAAAATTTTCCTGCTTAGAACAGACTAAGTAATAAAATGTGAATTTATAATCTATAATACAAGTAATGCTTGCCATCTGTTGGGTTGATATTCTGTGCCGGGCACTTTATGTCTTTAGCTCCTGTGATCCTTAAACAACCTTGCAAAGTAGACTCATCACTGCCTTCTTCTCTCTGCTCCAATCACATTAGTTTTCTGGATCCTTCAGACACAACAAGCTCACTCCCACATCTCCTGGCTCATCTTGCTTCTAGTTTTATCTCATCATATGGATGTCTACTCAAATGGCACATATCATCTGAGAGTTTTTCCCTGACTAAGTACCTGCTGCTGCTGCTGCTACTAAGTCGCATCAGTCGTGTCCGACTCTGTGCAATCCCATAGACGGCAGCCCATCAGCCTCCCCCATCCCTGGGATTCTTCAGGCAAGAACACTGGAGTGGGTTGTCATTTCCTTCTCCAATGCATGGAGGTGAAAAGTGAAAGTGAAGTTGCTGTCATGTTTGACTCAGCGACCCCATGGACTGCAGCCCACCAGGCTCCTCTGTCCATAGGATTTTCCAGGCAAGAGTACTGGAGTGGGGGGCCATGGCCTTGCCTACTCTGCCTTTGCTCACAGTCACTTTCTAGCTCATTGCCCTGTATTCTTCATACTACTTACCGCTATGTGAAATTATTTTAAGCGTGTTTTTTCTCCTTCCACTCTCCACCCTGGCTGCACTGTGAGCTCCATGAAGTCAGGTACTTACCTTGCTCACAGCTAGATCCCCAGCACTTAGGACAGAGTTAGCTTAGTTTCCACACATTGAATAAGTGAAGGTCATCCTCACTTTACAAATACAAACTTCCAGCCCTGAGAGGTTCAGTGACTTCCCCTAGGCTACATACCAAAGCACAGGGCCAAGGTTTCAAGTCCAAGGTTACTGAGCCCTATTTTGTTTCGTGGTTTTGTTTTTCTGGTAATCTAAAAGTAAGCATGTTGAGAATGATATATTAGGTCAGTTTATTACTTTAAAAATGAAGATGGCTCCCAAATTTTACGGCTCGGCTTGCTCTTGGATTTGCCATGACATTAACACCATCTAAGCAAACATACAAAGGAGGCTTTTGTCCAAGAGAAGACTAAGTGATGTAATGACATATGATAGGAAATAAGAATTTTACAATAGTTCAAATGGGAAAAAAATGGTAGAAGAATTGAATCATCACTTGACTTATGATGATTTAAACATGCCAAATTCAAATGAACCTGTATCCTAGCATCTAGCACCAAGACACAATGAGCAGAATTGTCTGAAAATGGTCCTAAGAACTCACTCTGAGTCATCTGAATTACAAGCCCAGTGGCCACCTTCCCCCAGCAGGACAGTCTGGCCAAAACCCAACTCTACGTGGATTCCTTAATGTTTCCAAGTAGCTGGTTTTCTCAGACAAGTTTTTTAACACTGGAATCAAAAATTCAGATATCCCAAGGAATTGAGTAGTCTGTCTCACTGCTAACATGACTACTTTGCTGCATTTATACTATAAAAAAGGTACAGCAGTAGGGGGCGAAAAACCTTCCCCAAAACACACATCCACAGCATGTCCAGTTAAGCTTGCTAACTCCAACCACCTCCCTCCATAGACAACCGTATGTCCTTCTTCTTACAGATTCTTGCCTTGTAAGTTTCCCCTAGTGAGACCTGTTCCCTATTCATTCTGGCTGGCATTGTGAAATTATTTCTGAACCCTCTTGCAAGATGGATAGTGATCATAAAAGAAACTATCTTCAATGAAAGGTGGTAGCTATAAAGTATCCACTCACATCATGAAAGGTAATTTAGTTTTTAACAAGCCAGCACTAAATAAGTGTCCCAGATTTGGATTCTGTTGATCTTATAGGTTGTACCTAATTAGTTTGTAAATTTGACTTGTAGTATAGTTATATAAAAGCTATAAGCATAAACTGCTGATATCTGGCTCTGGATTTATTCATACGGTCATATCTCATTTTATTGGGCTTCACAGTTACTACAGTCTGGGATGGGGGGAGCTTTTATTTTTTTAACAGATTAAAGGTTTGTGGCAACCTGTGTCAAGCATGTCTATCAGCATGATTTTCCAACAGCATTTGCTCACTTCATGTCTCTGTGACATATTTTGGTAATTCTCAAAATATTTTCATTATCATTATATTTCTTATAGTGATCTGTGATCAGTGATCTTTGATGTCACTGTTGTAATTGATTAAGGGCATTGTAAACTGTGCCCAAGTAAGTAGTTTGGTGGGACATACGTATACCACATCTTCTTTATTCATTCATCTGTCAGTGGGCATTTAGGTTACTTCCCAGTCTTGGCTATTGTGAATAGTGCTGCTATGAATATATAGGGGTGCATGTGTTTTTTGAATTACAGTTTTGTCTGAATATAAGCCCAAGAATGGGATTGCTGGATCATATGGCAATTCTATATTATTTTCTTGCAAATCTCCACACCGTTTTCCACAGTGGCTGTACCAACCAACATTGCTATTGACAGTGTAAAAGGATTCCCTTTTCTCCACACCCTCTCCAGCATTTGTTATTTGCAGGCTTTTTAATGATGGCCAGTCTTTCCTGATTGAGGTGGTACCTCATTGCAGTTTTGATTAGAATTTCTCAAATAGTTAGCAATTGTTGAGCACCTTTTCATGTGCCTGTTGGCCATCTCTTTGTTCTCTTAGGAGCATGTCTGTTTGGGTCTTCTGCCCATTTTTTAATTGTGTTGTTTTGTTGCTGTTGCTACTGACTTGTATGAGCTGTGACTAGCACATTTCTATTTTCCTATGGAAAGAATTCCCTAAGAGGGTGCATCTTGGTATCAATGAGTTTCTGTACTACCTAAGTAGCATCCCAAACATGCGGGTATGAGTAAGCCTGAATGAGGAGGATGCTATTCACCCCTCAGTATTAGAAAATATACTTTGGGCTGAGTTTCCCCTTGCAGTCATGAGTTGTACTGAGTCACACATGATCACACGGTTCTCCCAGAGGTTGATGGGAGAACCCCTTGATATAGAATATTTTAGCCTTAAACTACTTCAGCAAAACCTGGCCTTAACAAAATTTAAGATTTGACTAGAGTACAGAAAGGGAACATTCTATAATACTCCATCCCTACTGGAGGACTGAAAATATTCCCTTGAGTTTCTCTATGGAATCAAGCAGTCCCAGGCCCCCTTTCTGACACCAACACTGAATTTGCCTAAGAAACTTAGAACAGTAAGAGTTTTATCAGACACAGGAACCCAAGCAAATAGCACAAAGGTGAAGGATAGATCACTGGACACATTCATTTTTCTCTCCCTCATTGTACTTTTTCAAATCTACGACCCCTAGTTCCATTTCTGCTTCTCCCTCTGCCTTTAGGGAAATCTTGCCAAGCATGTGATCCCTTGGAAATTAAGCCTCATGACTACATCTCTAGTCAAGTTAAGTTGGGTTCTTCTCTCATTTGTTTTTCCATAATCATTTGAGCTTTTGAGTTTGCCAACAAGCATGATTCATACATTCATTTGCTGTTGAGTTTCTCAATATAATTTTAAGTCTGTAGTTTAATGAACTGGCTTATAACAATATTCTAAAGACATCAAATCTCACTGCTGATCTTGTTTTGGCATACTGTGTTCACCCTGCCTCCTACCTACATGTTTATTCTTTCAGAGAATTAACTTATTAAGTCAAATTTCCAGAAGAAGACAATATTTAATCCTGCTGCTGTTTCTAACTCAAAGCAAGTGCAATAATTGGTTTTGTATAAAGAAGCAGTCAACTACATTATTAATATATAACACTATCAAAACATATATGTCAAATGCTATTTTAATGTGCTGACTATTGTTTAATAAATTATCCAAATATTATCAAAATGTAATGTTTCCATGTGCTTTAAACCATGCATCTGTTTAACACTTCTTTAGGAAAGGGTTTGTATAATCATTTTCCTGTTTTGTATTGAATTAGACTAAACAGACCAGTAGAAAGCTCCTAGGAGCTGTTCAGAAACCAGAGATAAAAGCTCAAAAATAGAACAATACTTTTTTAGTGTTTATTAAAAATATTCCCCATAAGGCTTTTGAAAGGAATCATTTGAAGAGCTATAGCAGTTTAGTTGTTCTGGAAATGAGGTTTTATTAAAGAGAGAGGAAAAAAGCAAGATGTTACCAATGAGATGGAATTTCAAAGAAACAGTGAGTTAAAATTAAAAAGTGATTTAATGTCTCAGTTCATAGGACTCTTAAGACTTCAGCTCAAATTTTAGACATGACTAAAAATATGATAGGAGTATTCTGATGACCACACTCTTCTCCCCTCAGTGACCCTCACTGACCCGCCTGCTCAGGCCCTTCATTTGGAGAGATTCACGAAAGAAGACTGTCTTCACACTTTCTTTATTGGGCATCTCAAGAAATGCCCAAGAAATTAAGATGTAACCTGTCACAATCATGAAAGGGAAACAGACAAACACTCTAATATTATAGAAAAAAAAAGACTCATCTAGAGATAAATTTAAGTATTGCTCAAAGAGGCTGTGTGTGTGTGTGTGTGTGTGTGTGTGTGTGTGTGCGTGCATTTGTGCTAAGTTGCTTCAGTCATGTCTGACTCTTTGCAGTCTGTGGACTGCAGCTCACCAGGTTCCTTTGTCCATGAGATTCTCCAGTCAAGAATACTGGAGTGAGTAGCCATGCCCTTCTCCAGGGGATTGTCCCACCCAGGGACTGAAACTGTGTCTCTTAGTCTCCTACACTGGCAGGCAGCTTCTTTTCCACTGGTGCCACCTGGGAAGCCATATATATATATACACACACACACACACATATGTATATTAATGTATATGCATGTATATACCACAATCCATATATCTATATACATGTATATGGGTGAATATACAATATGTCTATGTATATATATGTGGAAAGAGAGAGCATGTGTTTTCTTTAGGAAGATTCTGTTCATTTCTGGTTTAGTCTTTCTGTGCATAATCCTTTAAACTTATATATTTCAAAGAGCGTCTGTATGTCAGTATCAGTATATATATATATATATAGATAGATAAATATACAGATACAGATATGTTAACAGAAGCAATATAAAGAGTTTTTACAATACCTTTTGTGACCCCATGGACTGTAGCCTACCAGGCTCCTGCTTCCATGGTATTCTCCAGGCAAGAGTACTGGAGTGGGGTGCCATTTTCTTTCTCCGGGGGATCTTCCCTGACCTAGGGATTGAACCCAGGTCTCCTGCATTCCAGGCGGATGTTTTAACCTCTAAGACACCAGGGAAGCCCAGGATTGAAATGTACACACTGCTATATTTAAAATAGATACCCAACAAGGACCTACTGTACAGCACAGGGAACTCTGATCAGTACTCTGTAATAACCTAAATAGGAATGTGGAAAGAGAGAGCATGTGTTTTCTTTAGGAAGATTCTGTTCATTTCTGGTTTAGTCTTTCTGTGCATAATCCTTTAAACTTATATATTTCAAAGAGCGTCTGTATGTCAGTATCAGTATATATATATATATATATATTGATAAATATACAGATACAGATATGTTAACAGAAGCAATATAAAGAGTTTTTACAATACCTTTTGTGACCCCATGGACTGTAGCCTACCAGGCTCCTGCTTCCATGGTATTCTCCAGGCAAGAGTACTGGAGTGGGGTGCCATTTTCTTTCTCCAGGGGATCTTCCCTGACCTAGGGATTGAACCCGGGTCTCCTGCATTCCAGGCGGATGTTTTAACCTCTAAGACACCAGGGAAGCCCAGGATTGAAATGTACACACTGCTATATTTAAAATAGATACCCAACAAGGACCTACTGTACAGCACAGGGAACTCTGATCAGTACTCTGTAATAATCTAAATAGGAAAAGAATTTTAAAAAGAATAAATACATATATTATGTATTTATCATTTTGCTGTACATGTGAAACTAACACATGATTGTTGATCAACTCTGCTGCTGCTGCTAAGTCACTTCAGTCGTGTTCAACTCTGTGCGACTCCATAGATGGCAGCCCACCATGCTCCCTCATCCCTGGGATTCTCCAGGCAAGAACACTGGAGTGGGTTGCCATTTCCTTTTCCAATGCATGAAAGTGAAAAGTGAAAATGAAGTCACTCAGTCGTGTCTGACTTTTAGCGACCCCATGGACTGCAGCCTACCAGACTCCTCCATCCATGGGATTTTCCAGGCAAGAGTACTGGAGTGGGGTGCCATTGCCTTCTCCATGATCAACTCTACTCCAATACAAAATAATTGTTTTAAAAAATACCTAAGAATAAATTTAACTAGAAAGAAGCAGAACCTTCTTGAAGCAAATGTTTTATCTATATTGAGGTCCATAAAAGAAGACTTAAATACAGTACATACCCTGTTCTTGGGCTAAAAATCTTAAAATGTCAACTTGTAAAAATGTCAGTTCCATTTAGTTAACCTATAAATTTAGTGAGATCTAAGTAAAAATACTAGAAAGTCTTTTAACCTTGCATAACTGCAATTTTTTCCTTTTGTATAATTTTATTGGCTAATTCTCTCAGAAAAAATTAAATAATGACAGTAATAATTGTCACCTTTCTTATTTTTACTATACTTTCCATCATTAGGAGTTAGGCCAGCATTGATTGATACAACATACACATACTGTAATTTTTTAGTTACCTAAAATAAACTTAACACTGAACTTCTTAAATTCAATCAACACTGCTTATCTGTCTTTCTGCTTTCTTCCTGTGACTTCTTATGCCACCATACACTCCTACCTCCTCTTCACTATGTCCTTTGCTGTCTATACCTCTTTATTCTGACGTCTAAAAGTTGAAGATTCCTCGAGCTTCTCTTTATCTAAACTCTTGTTCATGTAATCTCATCTGGTCCATTGATAAAATCCTAAATTAAAAGAGCCAGCCTGGGCCTCTTTCCCAAGTTCCTTCCTCATATCCAGCTCCCTTAATGACATCTCCACTTGCGTGTCAAATAGGCATCTCAAGATTATCATGCCCAAAATAGGACTCTCTGTTCTCTCTGCCCCCAAACCTATTAGTCACCTCCCACACTCTTTGTCTCAGTAAATACCACCAACAACCCACTCAGTTGCTTAAGTCAAAAGCTAAATTCTTCTTGATTCTTCCATTTCCCTCATATAGTCCTTTTGTCTGTACCCCCAAAATATCTGTGACATTTCTTCCTTTCGATATCTATTCCTCCATCCCAGTGCAAGCCACCATCACTTCTAACCTAGACCCCTGCAGCAGCCTCCTGGCCAGTCTCTCTGCTTCCACTGTACTTGGCCCTCAAGCCCACAGCCCGTCCTCCGTGCAGCAGCCAGAAGGATTGTTTTAAGCATTAACCACACCTTGTCACTCCTCTGCTTAAAGTCCTCCAATGACTTTCCCTTGGAAATACCATAAAGTCCAAGCCTTTCTCTGTACCCCAGCCAACAAATCCCTTGCTGTAGGATTCCCACTCACTCCTCCAACCTCAACTCACACCACACTCTTCATTACAAGTTTCCAGCTTTCTGGCCATAAAGAGAGAGGGATCTGATTAACTTTTGATTTCCAAATCAATACTTTTCTCTTGATTCTGGTGTTTATATATACAATTTTTTCAATGGAAAGTTATGATATTTTAAAGGAGTCCTCTATTTTACCCAGCCTGTTGTCACTTATTGATGTATAGCTAGTGTTGTATTTAAACAATTCTTGTCTTTTGCACCAAATCTAAACTCCCTTCTACCACATATAGTCAATGCTTTCCCACTCCATCAGGTGCACAAAATATCTTTACTGAGATGAGCTTATATTCAGTGAAACAGGAATTCCAAAAAAAAAGTTTGGATAGAAGGATAATTATGCTGTACAAATCCCTCCAGGGGATCTTCAGGACCCAGGAATCCAACCCCAGTCTGGTAGGTCTGTCACTCCAGTGGATTCTTTACCACTAGCGCCACCTGGGAAGCCCCATGTAGAAACTGACACTCCTGCGAAATTTTGTGCATGGGCAGCTGAGCTCAGAGAAAGACTTTCACACATGGCTTCTGATTATGGGCATCCAACTGAAGCAGAGCAAGTTTGGGGGTTCCTGTCCCCCCCTTATCTTATCCTTTTTCTTACTCCCTACCTCACAGTACTTCGTGCTTCCTCCATCCCACTTCCTCCACCCCAAGCCAGAAGTCACTCAGTATCTTCACTGGCACTTGTCTGGTGTGCATTAGTGAAAATGATCCAAGGCTCATTGTAAGCATTTGTCATTTAAACTTTTATAAAAACAAAGAAGAGAAGGGCTTTGTTTCCTATTAAAGGCTTTGGGAAACTTAGGGAAGTCCTCCATAGTCACACTGTGCTGTGCTTAGTCACTCAGTCACCTCCGACTCTTTGCGACCCCCTGGACCATAGCCTGCCAGGCTCCTCAGGATATGGGATTCTCCAGGCAAGAATACTGGAGTGCATTGCCATGCCCTCCTCCAAGGGATCTTCCCAACACACGGATAGAATCCAGGTCTCCCACATTGCAGACAGATTCTTTACTGTCTGAGCCACCAGGGAAGTCCCCATCGTCCCATTAGGTTGTGTCTTTTAGGTAAAATGTACACATTCTTTAAGGACACTTGTATATCCAAGCATGTTTTGCAAAGTCCTTACATTGATTAGTTAAGGAGGTAGGAGAAGTAAGTACAAAAAAGTGGAATTAACCATTGTATTCACTTCCTACTGCTGGGGCGACACCTTTCCAAAAATGTGGTAGTTCCAAAAATGTTCCAAAAATGAAACAGCACAGGTTTATTTTCTTCTCATTCTTGAGGTCAGAAGGTCAAAATGGGTCTCACTTGGCTGAAATCCAGGGGTCTGCCAGGCTTCTGTTCTTTCTGGAGGTCCTAGGGAGGAACTGTTCCTTGTTTTTTCTGCCTCTAGAGTCTGTCACCATTCCTTGGCTCGTGTTCACCCTCTGTCTCCAGAGTAAGCATCTCATGGTCGCTGACCTTTGCTTCTCTCATCACACCTCATTCTCAGATTCAGACTCTCCTCCCTCCTCCTTTTGTTTATAAGGACCCTCGAGATTACACTTGGGTGAGCCTGGATAAACCAAGATAAAATCCTCGTCTCAAAACCTTTCATCACATCTGCAAAAATTCTTTTGCTGTATAAGGTAACATATTCTCTGGTTCCAAGGATTAGGACATGGACATCTTTGCAGGGGAAGGTGTAACTAGTTTGCCTATCACAGTGATGAGGGGAAAAGAAGAAAATAGAGCAAGAGAAAGGTAAATTAGTAGTAGAAATAATAATGGGTCTGTAAATTCCATGCATCTGAGATTAGAAACTCCTTGTTTCACCAGAGTATTATACAAACCAGTGATTCTCAGCCTTAGCTACACGTTGCAAACACCTAAGATGTTTTTAAACCTCCTAAAAACTAACCCAGGGCCTTCCCAGGTGGCTTGGTGGTAAAGAATCTTCCTGACAAGTAGGAGATGGGAAGTGGGAAGATTTCCTGGAGAAGGAAATGGCAACCTACTCCAGTATTCTTGCCTGGACTGGTGGCCTACAGTCCATGGGATCACAAAAGAGTCAGACACAACTTAGCAACTGAGCATGATCACAGATAACCAACCCACATCCCAGGCAAGTTAAATCAGAATCTCTGAATGTGGGGAACATGAGGAGTCTTAAATGTTCCTCAGGTGATTCCATTTGGCAGCCAAGTTCTAAAACCCCTGATCTAGGTTCTTGATGCTTAGTGAAGACCTCTTCCTGTGGGTTTTTATTAAAGACTTGTTCCTGATTGGTTAAGGGACCTGGAGCTCTCCCAGTTGGCTGCTGCCTACTTCCAGCTACGTTCAACCCCGACTAGGTGCTCCATTCTCAGGTGAAAGATGCCCCATTCTAGTTACTGTCTCCAAGGGCTCCTGTCTCCTCCTTCAAATCCAACCCTTCAAGCTGCCAGGGTCCAGTCACCATCTCACTGTGCTCTCCACCTACCTCATGATAGAAACTGCTGCCTAAATCTCTTCTACCCCATCCTAACTTCCTCGCAAAGTATGGTGACAATGCTTTGTTCTCGGGAAAGGTCATTCCCAGTTCCTTGGCCCCATCTCTCTTTTAGGCCTCCAGCATCCAGCAGAGCAGCCTCTGAAACACCCAGAGGGTGGAAGCAAGGACATGGAAAGAAACTCAGGAAAAATACAGCTGCCCAAGAACCTAAGAATTGAGAGATTAGTTCCAGACAGAGTGTGTGTGTGTGTGTGTGTGTGTGTGTGTCTGTATGTGTGTGTGTGTGTGTGCATGTGTAAAAAGTACAAGTGATTATCATTTTGAATAACTCATGGGAAGAGAAACTGTAACATCTCATCTTGATTCCATAGAAAGTAATACCAAGTGATTTTCATGAATTGTTAATTACTTGCATAATCATTGCATAGCACGAATATTATATATAACTTTATGCTGCATAAATATGTGTGTGTATATATCAGATAAACTTCATTTGACAATGACCCTTATAGCTCCTTGTATTACTCATGCTACAGGTTTTGGTTTGTAACATCATACAGGAAATTTTGGTATATGAGATTCAGTTTTGAAGTCCATTGTTTGATCAACAACATACCCAATTAATGCCAAATGAGTCCTGTTCTATCCAGTGATTCTTCACGGAGCTTTTTACAATGTTCTGTCTGATAAGATGCCACCTTTTCGTGTGACTTGATGTAGAAACAAGACTGATTAACTGAAATATTTTCAGTACACTGTTCATAGGTACAGAGAGTGTATAGAATATCCATTCTTCCAGCAGGGGGCTGTCTCACCATTATAAGTGTAGCTGGGAAAAATTATTTAAAATTATCCACTCCATTGTACATTCACGTACCCATTCACCAAAATATCATTGAGTGCCTACTAACTGCCAAATTCTATTACTTTCCAGGAATACAGTAGGAAGGCCTTGGTCTCAGGGGAATTAGAATCTGATTTCTAAATTTTAGCTACCTCTAATAAAAGTAATCACTGTTTCTTAAGTAAAAACTGTTATTACTAGGACATTCATTTGGGGATTGGGTGATTCTGGTTGCTGAGAAAGTACTTTGAAAAGATTTGGAGTACACGTTAAATTTGATTTTGTTCTCTGTGCTCTGAGAGATATACTTCCTGTGGCAACTAGAAAGAGAAACTGCCTCTCTTCCTTTGATATACTCTTCTGAGATCCAGTCAATGTTCGATTCTGAGAGGAAATGACTGAGCTAAAGGTAGAAGCTTCCAATGCCAACAATTTCAAATTGCTTGTTTTGAATCAATTATTCTAAGAGCTGGTGGTTTCCCTGGTGGTTCAGTGGTAAAGAATCTGCCTGCACAGCAAGGGACACAGGTTCAGTCCCTGGGTGGGGAGGATCCCCTGGGGAAGGAAATGACAACCCACTCCAGTATTCTTGCCTGGAAAGTTCCATGGACAGAGGAGCCTGGTGGGTTACAGTCCATGGGGTTTCAAGAGTCAGACATGGCTTAGCAACTAAACCACCAACCACCACCATTCTAACAGCAATGAGAGAATGAGAAACAATATTCAAGATG
This sequence comes from Madoqua kirkii, assembly GCA_006408675.1. NCBI lineage: Eukaryota > Metazoa > Chordata > Mammalia > Artiodactyla > Bovidae > Madoqua > Madoqua kirkii. The sequence goes on from SJYC01076379.1 coordinate 12,518, forward strand.
CAGAGACCATAAACATCCTCTAGTACCATGCTTGTCAGTGGTTTCATATAGGGACTAGTCAAGAAAACTCAAGATTTTTCAAGTTACAATTCTGTCTTCCTTCCCAATGAAAATGGCATCATTGCTTCTTATGGGAGAAAACCATTCCTACAACTTGGATTTTCCACTTTAATGAGTTTTTTAAATGCAAATGAGAAGATTGGTACTGTTTTAACAGCCAGTAAAACATTAACATGAGAACATATTTGAGAGGTAAAATATATTGGTGGCTTCTAATCTTTCTTGTTGGAGAAGGCAATGGCACCCCACTCCAGTATTCTTGCCTGGAAAACTCCATGGATGGAGGAGCCTGGTGGGCTGCAGCCCGTGGGGTCGCTAAGAGTCGAACACGACTGAGCGACTTCACTTTCACTTTTCACTTTCATGTATTGGAGAAGGAAATGGCAACCCACTCCAGTGTTCTTGCCTGGAGAATCCCAGGGACAGGGGAGCCTGGCGGGCTGCCATCTATGGGGTTGCACAGAGTCAGACACGACTGAAGTGACTCAGCAGCAGCAATCTTCCTTCTTAACATTTCAGGCTGGATGCAGCTTCAGGGCCACAGAGTGTAGCTTGATCCCATATCCAACCATCTCATCTTGCAGATTAAGGCTCTAGAGCCCAGTGATAACTCAGGATTTGTCCATGTCGCACAGTGAGTACACAGGACATCATTTTTTTTTTTTAGAATTATTTCTTAAAGATTGTGAAACCAGAGATTCTATGAGTTAAAAAAGCATCTTAGGAAGTCAACCAATTCAACCAGCCCAAAGTGAAAGCCAGTTCAGTAACCCCTCTGAAAAGACATCACTTAAGAAATGACAGATTGCTAACTGCTTTCACCCCCTCACAGGAGCCCACTCCACCCTAAAAATTCTCATCTTATAAAATCACACTTTGGGCCCAAAGACAACTTCTCATTGTTTCTAGTTTTGTTCTCTGCATCTGCATAAAGGGTTGCACTGTAATTATTTAAGAAAAACCATCATAACTTCAGTTCTCTTTTCCAAGTTCAGTTCAGTCGCTCAGTCATGTCCAACTCTTTGCCACCTCATGAATTGCAGCACGCCAGGCCTCCCTGCCCATCACCATCTCCTGGAGTTCACTCAGACTCACATCCATTGAGTCAGTGATGCTATCCAGCCATCTCATCCTCTGTCGTCCCCTTCTCCTCCTGCCCCCAATCCCTCCCAGCATCCAAGTTAAACATCCTCAATTTTTTCAGGCATTTTTCATTTTCAAAGTTCCTCCTTAAATCCCACTCAGATCCCAACATGATGTCTAAAGTGAAGTTATTTCAGAAGAATGTGACGAGCAGTGAGTACAAAGCGGTGAGTGGGATAATCAGAGAAACAAAATATTTCCATTTCCCAGAAAATGTTTTATCTACAGATGAGAGAAAAAAGAATAATCACTCTGAACAACCAAAGGAAAATCTTGCCTTTCATGCCATTTCAATCAATAGAAGGGCTTTTTCAGTTTAGCCAGTTCTTCAACCTAAAGAATGAGTTTATTTTGAGGAGGTGGGGAACAAGACATTTCATCCATATAATAGCAATTTACAAATCAACCCAGAAACTCCAGACACCTCTCCTTCCACCCAAAAATCCCAGAGGGGTCCAAATGGATCAATGTGTACCTGGAGGTTCAGCGCTCTTCTGGGGGTATTACATTGTCCCGAAAAACATAATCTCCACTGTCTGGGATATAAGAGGTCTTTGGATTAAAATAATAAGCATACCAGAAAAACCACCAAGGTGTCATCTTCTATTGGTAAATAATTCTGGATGTTTTTATGCAAATCAATGAGTAAAAGATACTCTTTGCAACAATTTCCAAATACAGTTCCTAAAACTAGTTTTAGCTGATTAAATATAGTAAAAATGAATCCATTATCTTTGGGCTCTTTATGATTGAGCGAATCAGTTGTCACTCAGAATAGTCCAGCTAAGGCCAGCAAATCTGTATCGACAGGTATTCAAATTTCACTCTAGCCCCTAACAACTTACCTGATTGGTCCTTTGAATTTTTTTTAGTTAGAAACCAGCCATGTGTTCATCTTGTTACCTGTGTGTCAAGGCAGTTTCTTTTCAGAGACTTACCGTGATCATATTCACTGTACTGAATTGGAAGTCAGAAAACTGCATTCTAATTCCACCCTCCCCACTACTCCTGTGGGTAAGTAATTCCTTGGAATCTGTTACCTAACAGAAAGCCCTCACGTAAAAATAACTGTCCTAGTTCAGTTCAGTTCAGTTCAGTTGTGTCCAACTCTTTGCAACCCCATGAACTGCAGCACGCCAGGCCTCCCTGTCCATCACCAACTCCTGGAGTTCACCCAAACTCATGTCCATTGAGTCAGTGATGCCATCTAACCATCTCATCCTCTGTCCCTTTCTCCTCCTGCCTTCAGTCTTTCCCAGCATCAGGGTCTTTTCAAATGAGTCAGCTCTTCGCATCAGGTGACCTAAGTATTGGAGTTTCAGCTTCAACATCAGTCCTTTCAATGAACACCCAGGATTGAGTTCCTTTACGGTGGACTGGTTGGATCTCCTTGCAGTCCAAGGGACTCTCAAGAGTCTTCTCCAACACCACAGTTAAAAAGCATCAGTTCTTCGGCACTCAGCTTTCTTTATAGTCCAACTCTCACATCCATACATGACCACTGGAAAAACCATAGCCTTGACTAGATGAACCTTTGTTGACAGACTAATAACTCTGCTTTTGAATATGCTATCTAGGTTAGTCATAACTTTCCTTCCAAGGAGTAAGTGTCTTTTAATTTCATGGCTGCAATCACCATCTGCAGTGATTTTGGAGCCCCAAAGAAATAAATCAGCCACTGTTTCCCCATCTATTTCCCATGAAGTGATGGGACCAGATGCCATGATCTTCGTTTTCTGAATGTTGAGCTTTGAGCCAACTTTTTCACTGTCCTCTTTCACACTTTCATCAAGAGGCTCTTTAGTTCTTCACTTTCTGCCATAAGGGTGGTGTCATCTGCATATCTGAGATTATTGATATTTCTCCTGGCAATTTTGATTCCAGCTGTGCTTCCTCCAGCCCAGCGTTTCTCATGATGTACTCTGCATATAAGTTAAATAAGCAGGGTGATAATATACAGCCTTAATGTATTCCTTTCCTAATTTGGAACCAGTCTGTTGTTCCATATCCAGTTCTAACTGTTGCTTCCTGAGCTGCATACAAGTTTCTCAAGAGGCAGGTCAGGTGGACTGGTATTCCCATTTCTTGAAGAATTTTCCACATTTTGTTGTGATCCACACAGTCAAAGGCTTTGGCAGTCAATAAAGCAGAAATCAAATTCCTAGAGTTGTTATAAATATGCAGTAAGAATAATATATGTGAAAAATATTTCTCAAAATCCTACGAGACATTGTTATTATTATGCTTTGTATTTATTTGATTTTCTCCTTTATTTATAAGATATAACCACCTGGAATATTTTCACATTTCCATCTTTAGCAATGGCACCCCACTCCAGTACTCTTGCCTGAAAAATCCTATGGATGAAGAAGCCTAGTAGGCTACTGTCCATGGGGTCGCGGAGAGTCGGACACAACTGAACAACTTCACTTTCACTTTTCTCTTTCATGCACTGGAGAAGGAAATGGCAGCCCACTCCAGTGTTCTTGCCTGGATAATCCCAGGGACGGGGGAGCCTAGTGGGCTGCCATCTATGGGGTCACACAGAGTGGGACATGACTGAAGCGACTTAGCAGCAGCAGCAGCATAACCAATGTGTAATATTTTCACATTTCCATCTTTATTATAGCTAAACAATAATAAAACATCAACACAGTGAAGTACTTTTCAAATGCTAATTTTCATAGTTTGCCAAAGATACAATAACAATGCTCTACCTTTAATGTTCTTACCATTTCATTTTACTTTTTCTAACAAGTACAGAGAATGATGAATTTAACTAAGAATGATCTCAGATTAACTTCTCTAACATAAAGCACTCAACTTTTATAATATATGTACAGCAAGTATAATAATGTAGAGCAAGTATAATAAGCACAGAAAAATGTAATTGCTTTTTAGGAAATATTTGTTTCCAATTTAGGTTTCAGAGTAATGTGGAAGACTAAATTATATCATTTTTAATGGTTATCAGGTAAAACTCTCAGGATCAGTAGTAGATTAAGAAATAGAAGGGCAATTATAGAAAAAAGAAAAATAAACTTTGAAAGCACTGGAACTTAGGCTCTACCATTATTCCATAAACCACAAGAAGACCACACCATTATTGCTGAAGTAATATTATCAGTCATGCTTTATAATATTACTGTATACAGCTACTTATACCCTGTTATAACACTTGTAAGTGTAGATTTTAATCCCATGTTTTCATTTTTATAATCTACAAATAAATCCATATATGTTCATCTTGATGATAATTTATAATTTCTTTCATCCTGTATTTTATCTTTATTTTTTTTAAGTCATATTTAGCAAATGTTGTTCAATGTACACCTGTAGGGTCTTTCTGGCACCCAGGTTTGGGTGTCCCATCCCCATTTTCTCTGACTGAACTACATTCTCAGAATTTCCTTACTCAGTGTATGTTAGTCACTCAGTCGTGTCCATCTCTTTACAACCTCATGGACTGTAGCCCACCAGGCTCCTCCATCCATGGAGTTCTCCAGGCAAGAAGACTGGAGTGGGTTGCTATTTGCTTCTCCAGGGTATCTTCCCATCCCAGATTGAACCCAGGTCTCCCACATAGCAGGCAGATTCTTTACCATCTGAGCCACCAGGGAAGCCCCTAATAATTAGGAAGTAAAAGCGACTAGGTTCCACCAAGACTTGAACTCAGATCACTGGATTCAGAGTCCAGTGTGCTAACCATTACACCATGGAACCCCTCAGCTACTCAACATCTGCTGTAATTTGTAGCATGCCCCTCCAGCCACTTTCTATCCTATTCCAGCTACATCCAGCTGTTTGGTGTGCGCATCTAGTTATCTGCAAGCCAGCTGCTCCCTTCATGGATCCAGTGAAAGACCAGGTAGACAGGATGTCTTCATCCTCAAAAGAAAAATCTGAAAATACACTTAGCATGCTCCTTGCCCAAAAGTAGAGATGCCAGTTCAGTTCAGTTCAGTCACTCAGTCATATCCGACTCTGTGACCCCATGAATCGCAGCACACCAGGTCTCCCTGTCCGTCATCAACTCCTGGAGTTCACTCAGACTCACGTCCATCGAGTCAGTGATGCCATCCAGCCATCTCATCCTCTGTCGTTCCCTTCTCCTCCTGCCCCCAATCCCTCCCAGCATCAGAGTCTTTTCCAATGAGTCAACTCTTCCCATGAGGTGGCCAAAGTACTGGAGTTTCAGCTTTAGCATCAGTCCTTCCAAAGAAATCCCGGGGCAGGGGGTCCTTAATTGTCTGTGCATGAGTTCATTCATTTAGAGATGTTGTAACAAAGTATCAGAGCACCACCTCTAAAACAGCTTCCATTCCTAACTCTGCTACTTATTAGCTATGATCTTGGGTGACTTACTTAACTCTCTGTGCCTTAATTTCCTCAACAAAATGTGGGAAATCATTGGACTTACTCATGGAGTTCTTGCAAGAAGTAATTGAGTTAATATGTGTGAAATACTTAGTTCTTGATATTTAACATGTGTCCTGTTTGGTCCTATTAGTATGACTATTTTTTATTATTATTATTCACTCACTAATTAAATATTTACTGGTTTCTACTAGTGCTGTTACTTGAGGCATTATCATACAACCCTGAGCAAAGGACACAAACAACCCTTGTGGATCCTAGACAAATGCAACTCAAATAATCTCACAAATATACAATAACAAACATGCTATAAATACATAAAGGAAGACTGCCCCCTTACTGAGAGTTCTGAGTTTTATTTACCAGCTTGCTTTCTTTAAGTTCATTTGGCTGCATCAGGTTTAAGTTACGGTCTGTGGGACCGTCTTTGGGTCATGTGGGATTTTTGTTGCAGCATCAGGGCTCAGTAGTTGTGGCTCGGCTCACAGGCTTAGTCGTCTTGCAGCACAAGGGGTCTTAGTTCCTCGACTAGGGATCGAACGCAAGTCCCCTGTATTGCAAGTAGGTTTTTAACCACAGGACCACCAGGGAGGTCCCTACTGAATTTCTTAATTACCTATAGTTGTTCCATTTTTCCCCAGGTGACAGGAAGAAGCCTATTCGGTTACAGACTAGTGAACTAGTCATGACTTATCCTTTGTGCTCTAGTTCCAAGAAAAGGCCTAGTTCCCACTCCTCTCCATCTTGTTTTAGAATACGTCTCAGTTCAGTTCAGTTCAGTCACTCAGTCGTGTCCGACTCTTTGCGACCCCATGAATCACAGCACACCAGGCCTCCCTGTCCGTCACCACCTCCTGGAGTTTACTCAGACTCGCATCCATCGAGTCAATGATGCCATCCAGCTATCTCATCCTCAGTTGTCCCCTTCTCCTCCTGTCCCCAATCCCTCCCAGCATCAAAGTCTTTTCCAATGAGTCAGCTCTTCGCATGAGGTGGCCAAAGTACTGGAGTTTCAGTTTAGCATCATTCCTTCCAAAGAGTCTATTTGATAGTAGAACCCATATCTCATGATTCCTATAACACAGAGCTGCCCTTCTGAAGCTCAGCCCAGGCCCTGATTCTATTTAAACCAGCAGCCCTCCTGGGCTCTGCCGCTCAGATAGCAGTGGACTCTCACTGTTTGGAATGTTGCCCATCTTCCCACAGCCTTCTACTGCACACACTTTAGGATACCTGTATCTGGCTTCAAGGGCTTCCCAGGTGTGCTAGTGGTACAGAACCCGCCTGCCAATGCAAGAGACACAAGAGATGCGGGTTTGATCCCTGGGTCAGAAAGATCCCCTGGAGGATGGCATAGCAACCTACTCCAGTATTCTTGCCTGGAGAATCCCCTGAACAGAGGAGCATGGCGGGCTACAGTCCATGGTGTCACACAGAGCCAGACATGGCTGAAGTGACTTAGCACACAGGCACGCATCTGACCTATGACAACCATCTCTTACGTGACCCACCTATTTCCCCCATTAAGCAATTGTTTTTTGAATAATCAGTTGTTGGTTATTATTTCCAACAATCAATTCTTCACATACCAAAGTGGCCTGTTGAGAGCATGAACACAAATCCTATCATGTTACTCCCTACTTAAGACTTCTGGAGCTTCTTGCTGCATTTAAAACATAATCCAAGCTCCTGACCCTGGACATGAGCCTATACCGCTTGGCCCCTTAGCTCCCCTCTCCTGCCTTAACTTCCACCCCTACTCCTCCTCTTCTCCTTTAACACTAAGCTCCCACCACACTATCTTCAAACACACCACAGTGGCTTCCACCCAAAGAGCTGCATGCATCTTACTTTCTCTGCCTCACATCCTGAACCTGGTCTTGGCAAGAGTGGCTTTCTCTTCTTCCTTCCAGTCATACCAAAACATTTCTGTTTCAGAGAAGCCTTCTCTAGCTTCTCATTTAGAAAAACAAGTCCCTCAAACTTCCCCAGTCATTCTCTGCAAAGCACTGCCCAACAGGACTTCCTGCGATGGGAATGTTGGAAATGTTCTATAATCAGTGCCAATCAATACAGGAGCCAAGAATCAAGCCACATGTGGCTATAGAGCACTTGAAATGTGGCTCCTGCAGCTAAGAATTAAGCTTTTTATTTATTTCAATTTATATTAATATGAATAGTCCCATGTACAGATCTATAGCATCACTGTATTTTCTTTTTCTCAGTGCATCAGTAACTACTTAAAACTATGCTCATTTCTTCCATATTGTTGCAGGAAGAAGAGGGGCATGAGGGAAGAGTCATGTCCCAGGACCTGAGGAGTCCCTGGGACTGGCTGCCAAGTGTGGGTACTTGGTTTCATGCCGGAAAGAATTCAACAGTGAGCCATAGTAAAGTGAAAGCGTGTTTATTTAGAAAGCTACATATTCCAAAAGCAGAACACAGTTTATCTCAGAAAGTGAGAGGAGCCTTGGAAGAAATACACTCCACAGAGTGTGGACCATCTGAGAAGGCAGAGGCCCCAGGGTACCTGGTTGTCAGTTTTTATGTGCTCAGATGCTTAATCGTGTCCGACTCTTGAACACCATGGACTGTAACCCACCATGTTCTTCTGTCCATGAGGTTCTCCCAGCAAGAATACTGCAGCAGGGTACCATTTCCTTCTCCAGGGGATCTTCCTGACCCAGAGATCAACCCCACATCTCCTACACTGGCAAGTGAATTCTTTACCACTAGCACCACCTGGGAAGCCCATCAGTTTTTATAGGGGTAGGTAATTTCATAGGCTGTGTGGGAGGATTATTCAAACTATTTTGGGAAAAGAGCAGGGATTTCCATGAATTAGGCCATCACCCACTTTTTGGCCTTTCATGGTAGGCCTTGGAATAGTCCTGGTGCCTACAGATATATCATTTAGCCTGTTGATGTGTTACACTGAGCATATTCTGAGGCTCAAGTTCTAGTGGAAATTGACTCATCCACCATCTTGGACTTAGTTGGTTCTAACCGAAGGCAATGGCACCCCACTCCAGTACTCTTGCTTGGAAAATCCCATGGACGGAGGAGCCTGGTGGGCCGCAGTCCATGGGGTCACTAAGAGTCGGACACGACTGAGCGACTTCACTTTCACTTTTCACTTTCATCATTGGAGAAGGAAATGGCAACCCATTCCAGTGTTCTTGCCTGGAGAATCCCAGGGACAGGGGAGCCTGGTGGGCTGCCATCTTTGGGGTCGAACAGAGTCGGACAAGACTGAAGCAACTTAGCAGCAGCAGCAACCAGTTTATGTCATGTCCTCAAAGGCTGACATTCTTTTAAACATTGTGCCTTGCCTCCTTCCTGTCTCAATAAGTTCCATAAGGGCAGGGATCTAGTCTTCCTAGAAAAAGTGCTGGACACACTTTCTTTTACAGTATCAGTTGTCTATTTCTGCATAGCAACCACAAACTCAGCAGCTTAAAACAGCACTTATTTATATCATGGTTTCTGCGATTCAGGAATTCTGACATGACTTAACCAGGATGCTCTGCTCCAGTGTCTCTCACAGGTCTGCAGTCAAAGTGTTGGCCAGGGCCGGGGTCTCACCTGAAAGCTTGACTGGGGAAGGATCTGCTTGTAAGCTCATATGGTTGTCAGCTGAGTTCAGTTCTTTAAGGGCTCCTAGAAGAAAAGTCTTTTCCTAGCTGGCTTTTCGCCTGGAGGCTGCCCTCAGTCCCTGTCTGTGTAGGCAGCTCTTCCATTCCAGTTTACTTTATCAAACATGCAAGCCAAGAAGGGAACAGAGAGATTGTGCTAGCAAGAGAAAAGTTGCAATCTTACATAAACTGATCATGGCAGTGACATCGCATGACCTTTGCTGCTGTCTGTTGGTTAGAAGCCAGTCACTAGGCTAGCCTATATTCGAAGGGAGACGAATATGCAAGTGCATGAATACCAGGAGGCAGAGATCATGAAGGGCCATTTTAGGGGGCTGTGCCTGCTGCAGGAGGTTCTTAAACCTCTTAAACCTCATTCACTCCTGAATGAGTGAATGAATGAAGATTCTATTCTGGCTGAGTGGTTGTTCCAGGTGTAGCACTTTTATTCGTCACTGTGGAGTGTAAAGTCTCTTGAAATAATCAAAGGAAAGATAAGGAATCCCTCCCTGAAGAAAATATGAAAATTAAAAGAACAATGGAAAAGGAAACTTTTCACAAATAGGCATGCATCTACTTTCTAACTATTGAGAGGACAGGCCCTGACATCAAACAGCTCAGAGTCAAAGCCCAGCACTGCATCTTCCCACTCATGCCCTGAAGTTCTCTGTGCCTCCGCTTGCTCATAGCACACAGGTGTCAGGAATCAGTGAGTTAATAGATGTGGTGAATTTAGAATGTACTCGGGAGAGAATAAGCACCCCATTTACTATTATTATTATTACTGCTACTGCTACTACCAAGTTTTGTGTTGTGCTGAAAATGAATTTTCTGCTTTTATAGCTGTTAATGAGATTCTTATAAGTTAATAGTTGTATCATTTAGGGTTCTTAGTTGCAGGCAACAAACCCCAACTCCAGCTGACATAAACATGAAATGGAGTTCATTAAAGTCATAAGGAGTGACTCCCAGATTCACTGGGAGAGTTAAAGGAATGGCATAGGACTATGTAGTCAATAACAACACCCCAAATCATGATGCAGAGCCTGTCTGATGGGACTCCCCTCTTCCCGCTTTCCCCGCTGTGCCACTGTCATCTCTGAATCTCAGATTTCTGGCTTGCACCACTGGCAGCCCCAGTTCCAGATGCTATCCTGAGGAACTCAGTCTTCCTTCAGCTGTCACAGCTACCATATCACTGGCTGTGGGCTCCAACTGGCATCATCTAACTGATGGAGGCTAGGTCTCAGAGAGATCCCAGAAGAGCAATGATATAGCATTTTCTTCTATGGTTGTGGCTAAGCCCACTTCCTTCCAAGATTCATTGCTGCTGCTACTGCTACTGCTAAGTCGCTTCAGTCATGTCTGACTCTGTGTGACCCCATAGACAGCAGCCCACCAGGCTCCACCGTCCCTAGGATTCTCCAGGAAAGAACACTGGAGTGGGTTGCCATTTCCTTCTCCAATGCATGAAAGTGAAAAGTGAAGTCGCTCAGTCACGTCTGACTCATGGCAACCCCATGGACTGCAGCCTACCAGGCTCCTCCGTCCATGAGATTTTCCAGGCAAGAGTACTGGAGTGGGGTGCCATTGCCTTCTCCAAGATTCATTAGAAAGGAGATTTCTAAAACCTAAGATGAGCATCTTAATGGTTGATTAACCAAAACCATTTTTAAAGGTGAATGTCCACTAAAGTGGTCATTAATGATTTCTCCCTGATGTTGTTCAGTCACCAAGTCATGCCCGACTTTTTGCAACCTCATGGGCTGCAGTACACCAGGCTTCTCTGTCCTTCACTATCTCCTGGAGTTTGCTCAGACTCATGTCCATTGAGTCAGTGATGCCATCCAACCATCTGTCACCTGTTCTCCTCTTGCCCTCAATCTTTCCCAGCATCAGTTTCTTTTCCAGTGAGTGGGTTCTTGGAGTTAGGTGGCCAAAGTGAATGATTTTTTTTAATACATGGGCAAATAATCTGCTTGCAATGCAGGAGACACAGGAAATGCAGGTCTGATCTCCAGGTCGGGACAGTCCACTGGAGGAAGAAATGGCAACCCACTTCAGTATTCTTGCCTGGAGAATCCCATGGACAAAGGAATCTGGTGGGCTACAGTCCTAAGGGTCACAAAGAGTTGGACACGACTGAGTAGTTAAACACATATTAAAATTTCAGGAAGTTTCTGCAGGGAAGTTCTCTTGAGGATTTACATCCCTCTTTAGATTCTTTTCAAAGTTATAATGGTATTCTTGGAGCTGAAATGAAAGGTTGGATCAAAATACTAATTGTTTAATTTATTTGCATTACTATTTTTTCACCAATGGATTTTCCTTCATCAAGAAATCATTAATTGCATATTATACTTCTCCAGCAATCCTTGTGTTCTTTCAGCACTCAGAAGCTGTGATATTACAAGCCTCTTGCCCTGTAAGAACTAGGTGGTCTTTATTCATGACTTCCTTGGAAGAAGTTCAAAATCTTATTGCTTATGGCATTTTAATTTTATTTTTCTAGGAGACAGTCATGAGAGCGTCTCTCATCAGAAACTTTGGAAGAGTTGGCTCTGGGCTCTTGTGATTCAGTACTAAAGTTAAAGTTAGTCACACAGTCATGTCTGACTCCTTGTGACCCCACGGACTGTAGCCCACCAGGCTTGGGATTCTCCAGGCAAGAATACTGGAGTGGGTTGTCATGCCCTTCTCCAAAGGATCTTCCCAACCCAGGGATCAAACCCAGGTCTCCCACATTGCAGGCAAACTCTTTACCAACTGAGCCACCAAGGAAGCCATGATTCAGCACTAGTGGGCTTGATATGAGGTAGACTCCACACGTTAAAGAAGGAGCTGCTGACACCAACATCATCATTTTACATGCCTACCAACAGCTTACATTTAATGTAAAAGAGGAAGACAAGATATTTCTGCTCCAGGTAATATTCTACTGCCATTATCTCAAGAATCTGGAATTTTTCTCTAGTCTTTTACCTTGAGACCATAATTTCCTCTTTTATTTATACCTGATTTTTTGTTGTTGTTTAGTAACTGAGCCACCAAGGAAGCCATGATTCAGCACTAGTGGGCTTGATATGAGATAGACTCCACATGTTAAAGAAGGAGCTGCTGACACCAACATCATCATTTTACATGCCTACCAACAGCTTACATTTAATGTAAAAGAGGAAGACAAGATATTTCTGCTCCAGGTAATATTCTACTGCCATTATCTCAAGAATCTGGAATTTTTCTCTAGTCTTTTACCTTGAGACCATAATTTCCTCTTTTATTTATACCTGATTTTTTGTTGTTGTTTAGTGACTTAGTCTCTAAGTCATGTCCATTTCTTTGCCACCCCATGGATTGTAGCCCACAAGGCTCCTTGGTCCATGGGATTTCCCAGGCAAGAATACTGGAGTGGGTTGCCATTTCCTTTTTCAGGAGATCTTCCTGACTATAGAGGGTCACCCAAAAGCACTTAACAAGTTGATTGCATTGCTTTAAAAAATACTTTACAATAGTTTGAGGCAATGAAAAAAATACTAAAATGCAATTCATGTGCAGGCTGGTAAACACGAAGTTTAAATCTTCATTATTTAATTCAGCTTGACTCATCTTAAATAGTGGCTCAACCAAGGCAACGTTGTCCCTTGGAGGACATTTGGTAATGTATGGAAATAATTTGTCACAACTAGGGATGGGGAATAAAGCAGAATTTTCAGGAGATCTTCCTGACTATAGAGGGTCACCCAAAAGCACTTAACAAGTTGATTGCATTGCTTTAAAAAATACTTTACAATAGTTTGAGGCAATGAAAAAAATACTAAAATGCAATTCATGTGCAGGCTGGTAAACACGAAGTTTAAATCTTCATTATTTAATTCAGCTTGACTCATCTTAAATAGTGGCTCAACCAAGGCAACGTTGTCCCTTGGAGGACATTTGGTAATGTATGGAAATAATTTGTCACAACTAGGGATGGGGAATAAAGCAGAAACAGATGTTTTTCTGGTTCCAGAAAAACATCTGTTTCTGCTTTATTGACTATGCCAAAGCCTTTGACTGTGTGGATTACAATAAACTGTGGAAAATTCTGAAGGAGATGGGAATACCAGACCACCTGACCTGCCTTTTGAGAAACCTATATGCAGCTCAGGAAGCAACAGTCAGAACTGGACATGGAACAACAGACTGGTTCCAAATAGGAAAAGGAGTATATCAAGGCTGTATATTGTCACCCTGCTTATTTAACTTCTATGCAGAGTACATCATGAGAAATGCTGGGCTAGAAGAAGCACAAGCTGGAGTCAAGGTTGCCGGGAGAAATATCAATAACCTCAGATATGCAGATGACACCACCTTTATGGCAGAAAGTGAAGAGGAACTCAAAAGCCTCTTGATGAAAGTGAAAGAGGAGAGTGAAAAAGCTGGCTTAAAGCTCAACATTCAGAAAATGAAGATCATGGCATCTGGTCCCATCACTTCATGGGAAATAGATGAGGAAACAGTGTCAGACTTTATTTTTTGCGGCTCCAAAATCACTGCAGATGTTGACTGCAGCCATGAAATTAAAAGACGCTTACTCCTTGGAAGGAAAGTTATGACCAACCTAGATAGCATATTGAAAAGCAAAGGTATTACTTTGCCAACAGAGGTCCATCTAGTCAAGACTATGGTTTCTCCAGTGGCTACGTATGGATGTGGAGTTGGACCACAAAGAAGGTTGAGTGCTAAAGAATTGATGCTTTTGAATTGTGGTGTTGGAGAAGACTCTTGAGAGTCCCTTGGACTGCAAGGACATCCAACCAGTCCATTCTGCAGGAGATCAGCCCTGAGATTTCTTTGGAAGGAATGATGCTAAAGCTGAAACTCCAGTACCTTGGCCACCTCATATGAAGAGTTGACTCACTGGAAAAGACTCTGATGCTGGGAGGGATTGGGGGCAGGAGGAGAAGGGGACGACAGAGAATGAGATGGCTGATGACATCACTGACTCAATGGACGTGAGTGTGAGTGAACTCCGGGAGATGGTGATGGACAGGGAGGCCTGGCGTGCTGCAATTCATGGGGTTACAAAGGGTCGGACATGACTGAGCAACTGAACTGAGGGATGAGGAAGGGCAATGCTACTGACATTGGTAGAGGCCAGGGATGTTGCTAAACACCCAACAATGCTCAAGACAGCTCCCTACAACAGACAAAAAAATCATCCCACCCAAACGCCCAGGTCAAGAAACTCTAATGTGAACACAGTGACTTTCCCCAGTATTTCCAGTTTTCCTTTCTCAAGTCATAGTCCTTTCCCTTCCTGGTCTAGAGATATCTTGTGGCTCTCAGGTCTTTAAAGAAGCAAGATTCTCTCCAAATGGTCGCCCCAGAGCCCAGTGTCAAACTTGAACTTGAACTTGTACTTCCAAGGAGTAAGTGTCTTTTAATTTCATGGCTGTCAAATTTCAACTGTCAAACTGTCAAACTAGAACTGTAGCCCAGTGTCAAACTTGAAGCCTGCTATTCAATTCTGAAAATTCTTTGGGCAAATTTGCTTTGGTAAATATCCCTTCAGTTCAGTTCAGTTCAGTTGCTCAGTTGTGTCCAACTCTTTGTGACACCATGGACTGCAGCACGCCAGGCTTCCCTATCCATCACCAATTCTGGGAGCTTGCTTAATCTTATGTCTATCATGTTGGTGATGCTGAAAGGTTGTTGCTGAATCACACAAAGATGCTGAGATTCTTGGCCCCCAGAGGAAAAGAAATCAATCCGGGGCCAGAGACGAGGCTTGATCTCTCAGAGCTTTGTGTAATAAAATTTTATTTAAGTATAAAGGAGATAGAGAAAGCTTCTGACATAGGCATCAGAAGGGGGCAGAAAGAGTAACCCCCTGCTAGTCTTCAGCTGGATATTATATAGTCACTAGCAACCCACTCCAGTATTCTTGCCTGGAGAATCCCAGGGACAGGGGAGCCTAGTGGGCTGCCCTCTATGGGGTCGCACAGAGTCGGACACGCCTGAAGCGACTTAGCAGCAGCAGCAGTCTGTTAATGAAAGAAAGGAATGTCTTAAAATTCAGGATGGCACCAGGCCCTCACCCATAAGATGCATTTTAGGATAATCTTGGCACAAAATGGTTAATCCTGGGCCATAAAATGATTGACTTGAACCTTGTAGAAGGGCAGATTACCATACAAATAGTTTCATTTACATAGATTAGGGGAACAATATCTGAGTATAACATACTGGTTTGTCAAGTAGGTTCTGAGCCATGAGGCAGAACCGACTTGAAGACAGAGTTTGGGGTAAATGTATACTACATTAGCATAGCTTAAGACAAATATTTCCATAAGAAAAATGCATTGGTTATCTCAAGGTTTGAGAATAGTTAATTTCAGGTGAAACCAGGTGTCATTATGGCAACACAAGAGAAACCTCCTTTTAAATTTGTGTAGAGAAGGAAAAAAATATTGCAAGTTTGTTTCTTTCTGCCACTTAACAGAGATAAAAATGTCTGACACTTGCAGGCTATTTCCTCCATTTGGAGACTCCTGGCTTTCCTTCTTGTTACCCTCTCAATGCCAGTCAACCTTCTCATCCTCTGTTGTCTCTTTCCCTCCTGCCTTCAGTCTTTCCCAGCATCAGGGTCTTTTCCAGTGAGTCAGTTCTTTGCATCAGGTAGCCAAAGTATTGGAGCTTTAGCTTCAGGACGGATTTCCTTTAAGATGGACTTCTTTAGGATTTAGGAGTAGGTAATACCACTTGGTTTTGAGCCTTTTCTGAAACACTCAGTTATGCATATTTGGACCTGAGATTTAATAACACACTTAACTGCTGTTCTCACCAAAGATGTACATTTGTACACCCACCCCCACAATTTCTCTGAACAGTATCATCCTAAAGCCCTGATGGGCTTCCAGCTTCTCCACCTAGAGCTCATGTGGCCTCAGAAAAGCTCTCCTTGCTTCATTTCCACATCTGCAAAATAATATAATGATACTATTAATAACAAGATGGTTTTATGGTCAGATGAAATAATACAAAAGCATTTCATAATCAGTGAAACAGTAGAATGCTTTTGCCATTATCGTTCTTTTTCTTGCCAGTTCCTTTTCATACCTTACTCCCCTGTGGTTAATCTGTGTAGCCTCCCTGATAAGGGTGTCACACAGCATGCCAGTCAAACATTTGCTTTTAGCAACAAAATCAGCATAGCTATAACATGAGTTTTTGTTGCTCTTGCTCCTACTCATAGAGACAATGAATCTACTGATACATAATTACATGTTTTAAAGCATAGAAAAGGGATGACAAGGGACTTACTTCCCTGGCGGTCCAGTGGTTAAGACTCACCTTCCAAGGCAGAAAGTATAGGTTCAATCCCTGGTTGGGAGATAAGATCCCACATGCCTCCTGGCCAAAAAGACAAAACATAAAACAGAAGTAATATTGCAAAAGGACAATAATGAAATTGGCCCCTCCTCAAATCTAGCAGAAAAAAACATTATAGAGATGGTTCAGGATTTTTACTAAAAGACACCTGGAGATAGAAAATAAAATGAATTATCACAAAATACCATATTTTCTCTTAGGCACAATCTTATGATTTGTGGTTAGGGAAAAAAAAGCCATCATCAAATAAATCTAAGAAAGGACAAATGATAAACAAAATTCTATAATCTCTGAAACAGAAATTTACTCCAACCCATAGAAAATAAACATAAAAGTGTCAGATCAATACATAATATTTCTGTTAGGCTTAACATTTATAAAATTTTTTTATTGATGACTCAGTTTATGTTATAAAAACACAGCTCATGAAAGTTTGAATTAGCGTCTTCCTTGTCCTTTAGGATGTTTCTCAAAACCTAGTATAAATAATCCATTTACCTTGGAAAGGCTTACAATGTTGACACCATTGTTCATAGAGTCATTGCTGTATCTAAGCATTTGAAGCTTTCCCAAAGAACTTGAGTCCCCCATTGCCTCCGTCCTCCAGTACTGAATGGGAAAACAAGCCACATAAGGAAAACTATATGAAAATTAGTGATGCAGAGGACAATCCCAGTCCACTCGCTGTGAACATTGTGAACATTAATGAGTTGGCTGTTGATTAAAAGGTCAGTTTTCATTCCAATCCCAAAGAAAGGCAATGCCAAAGAATGCTCAAACTACCGCATAATTGCACTTCTCTCACATGTTAGCAAAGTAGT
>SJYC01076381.1:0-17364 GCA_006408675.1 Madoqua kirkii
ACCACTGAGCCACCAATATAATATAAATAAAAGCTTGGCCATAGCAAGAGAAATAGGAAACTGAATTTTATACTCATTAGACTGTGTGATGTTAGTGCCAGCTTAACACTGCATTGTTTTTACCACATTGTCAGTAATATTGTATAGGTCATTCTTTTGTCTCCCCCAAGAAAACCCCCACAGCATATTCAGCAATCCACAATATTGTTGGGACTTGCCCTGGCTGTTCATATATACTTCCCTACTAGCTGAGCCCACCCAACTCCTGATTCTGCCAAGCCTATATCCACCTTGGCCTTTGCAATTGCTATTCCTTCTTCCTGGAATGTTCTCCCTGCAGAAGCTTCAGTGGCTCACTCCTCCTCATCCAAGTCTCAACTCAAATATTCTGCTTCAAAGAGAAGAACATCAGAGCAGAACATCACCCTACTTAGCAAACTTTGCCCCTCTCCAACAACATTCACTATTATAACACCCTTCTCTTGTTTCTTCATAATACTAAATACTGCCTAAATTAGCTTCCTAATCTACTTGTTTATTATCCCCCAATAGAACACAATGGCATCCCACTCCAGTACTCTTGCCTGGAAAACCCAATGGACAGAGGAGCCTGGAAGGCTGCAGTCCATGGGGTCACTGAGGGTCGGACACAACTGAGCGACTTCACTTTCACTTTTCACTTTCATGCACTGGAGAAGGAAATGGCAACCCACTCCAGTGTTCTTGCCTAGAGAATCCCAGGGACAGGGGAGCCTTTTGGGCTGCTGTCTATGGGGTCACACATAGTCAGACACAACTGAAGTGACTTAGCAGCAGCAGCAGTAGCAGAGTATTGATCTACCTGAAAACAGGAATCTTACCTGTTTAGTTACCACTTCCTTCTCAATTTCCCAAACAGTGTCAGGCACTGAATAAATATTTATTGAATTAACTACTTGTTGTAAATTCATATTATGTTTGAATATCTGATAGAACTATGTCTACCTCATTGCTCTTTCTTGTCACCTACCTTTATAATATTTTTATATTTCAATGACTGCAATTCATTTAACTGAATTGGACATAAGCTCTACTCTAAGATATTGAACATATCTAGATATGCTCTAGATATTAGAAATATACTCTAGATATAGATATTGTCACCCTGCTTATTTAATTTATATGCAGAGTACATCATGTGAAATGCCAGGCTGAATGAAGCTCAAGATGTAATCAAGACTGCTAGAAGAAATATCAATAACCTCAGATATGCAGATGACACCATCCTTACGGCGGAAAGCAAAAAGGTATTAAAGAGCCCCTTGATGAAGGTGAAAGAGGAGAGTGGAAAAGCTAGCATAAGACTCAACATTAAAAAAACGAAGATCATGGCATCTAGTCCCATCACTTCATGGCAAATAGATGGGGAAACAATGGAAACAGAGATTTTATTTTCTTGGGCTCCAAAATCACTGTGGGTGGTAACTGCTGCCCTGAAATTAAAAGATGCTTGCTCCTTGGAAGAAAAGTAATGACAAACCTAGACAGCATATTAAAAAGCAGAGACATCACTTTGCTGACAAAGGTCTATCTAGTCAAAGCTATGGTTTTCCCAGTAGTCATGTACAGGTATGAGAGCTGGACAATAAAAACGGCTGAGCACTGAAGAACTGATGCCTTCAAACTGTGGTGCTGGAGAAGACTCTTGAAAGTCCCTTGGACTGCAAAGAGATCAAACCAGTCAAGCCTAAACCAAGCCACTACTGAATATTCACTGAAAGGACTGATACTGAAGCTGAAACTCCAGTACTTTGGCCATCTGGCATGAAGAGCCCATTGTTTGGAAAAGACCCTGATGCTGAGAAAGATTCAAGGCAGGGGACAGCAGAGGATGAGATGGTTGGATTGCATCACCAACTCAATGGACATGAGTCTGAGCAAACTCCAGGAGATGGTGAAGGACATGCTTCGATCCTTGGGTTCACAAAGACTTGGACACAACTAAACGGCAACAACTACTTAGATATATGGCTTAATGAAGCTAATTTTATTTTTCTGATTCTTAAATTAACATTTGTTGATAGAAAACTTAGAAAATATGGGAAAATATACAGAAGAAAGCAAGATATCAACCATACTCCCATAACTCAGAGTAACATGATTAATCATGATATGAAATATTTGATTCCTTCTAGTTTTTTATATGCATAGTGAAGTGAAGTGAAGTTGCTCAGTCGTGTCCGAGTCTTTGCGACCCCGTGGACTGTAACCTACAAGGCTCCTCCATCCACGGGATTCTCTAGGCAAGAATACTGGAGTGGGTTGCTATACACACAGTTAACGGTTCTGCACCCAATTCTATTGTATGTGGAGAAGAGACTGGGGGAGTGTGTGAGGAGTTTCTCCACACCAACAAGAAACATTCAGATATCAGCTGGATGTCCTACAGTTCAACCCAGTTATGACACTATCTAAAATGGCAACCAACTCCAGTATTCTCATCTAGAGAATCCCATGGACAGAGGAGCCTGGCAGGCTACATCCATGGGATCACGAGAGTCGGACATGACTTAGCAACTAAGCCACTGAACTACCACCACCACCGCTGGGGATAGCACCACATTCCAGAGGCTCAGGGGTCAGTCCTACAATCCTGCCCCTCCCCACCTCAGTTTCAGATGCTAATCACAAGCCCAGGTTGTTATCTGTGCCTCTGAAAGTTCCATCCCTCTAATCACATGGTTGTTTCTACGGGCAACCAGCCGCCATCCATAGATGGGATCCCAAAGTTATTTTTTTAACACTATAAAATTCACCTTTATAGTTCTCAGCACTTAGGAGATTCTAAAGGTTTTAGGAGCTTTGTGTCAGAGACAAAGACCTAATGTATATTTCTAATGATAAGTCACAATGGCACCATGATACTCCTTTTAAAAATGTCTTTCTTTCTTTCTTTCTGACTGTGCTGGGTCTTCACTGCTTCGTGGGCTCCTCATCAGTTGCGGCGAGCTGGGGCTTGTTTCTGGTTGTGGTGCTTGGCCCTCTCACTGCGGGGTCTTCTCCTGTTGCAGAGCACCAGCTCTAGGGCGTGCAGGCTTCAGTAGCTGCGGCCCATGGGCTCAACAGTCGTAGTTCCTGGGCTCTGCAGCACGGGTTCAATAGTTGTGGCACATGGGCTTAGCTGCTCTGTGGCAGGGATGAACCTTTATCTTCTGCATTGGCAGGTGGATTCTTTACCACTGAGCTATGAAGGAAGCCCCCCAAATACTCTTATAAATCCATTTTTGTATGTTTTTATTATCTCAAATTTAACATGCATACCATAGTTCCCCAGTACTGCTGAACATTGTCAGTGCTTACCTGTGGAAGTGGCGTGGTTTTAGAGAGAGATCAGAGACTGCAAGAATGACTGTTTTCACTTTTTTACTCTATGTGCAGTGATATTTCCTTAAAATTTTAAAAACAGGCATACATTCACATAGTACTTTTGTAGATGGAAATTGAAGAACATGGCCCTCCTAAGATCATGCTCTGGTAAATCAGATAGTAAAGCGTCTGCCTGCAATTCAGGAGGCCCCAGGCTTGATCCCTGGGTCAGTAAGATCCTCTGGGGAAGGGAATGTCAACCCATTTCAGTGTTCTTGCCTGGGAAATCCCACAGACAGAGGAGCCTGCAGGGCTACAGTCTGTGGGGTCGCAAAGAGTTAAACATGACTGAATGACTTTACTTAAGATTATTCTTTTTATGTGTTATTTTGAAGCAACCTCAAAATTTGTTCTGAAAACTCTTTAGACCTGTTTATTATCTTGACTCATGCAAAACTGAGGTGACTATTCAGACACAAATTTTGGTTAATTAAAGTCTTTCTTTAATTATGCTAAGAGAATTCACCCATATGTTAATTCATGAAACATTTTATTGAGCACCTACTATGAGCCTGTGAAATGAAAATATTTCCTGCCATATCAGTAGACAAGAAATGTCACAGCCATCAGTGATTTCCGGCCTCCAAATGTGAAAGTGTGTGCTCTGTGCTAAGTCACTTCAGTCCTGTCCAACTCTTCACATTTCCTGCATTGACAGGCGGGCTCTTTACCACTAGCATCACCTGGGAAGCCAGGCAAAATGTTAATGAAAGTGAAGTTACTCAGTCGTGCCCAACTCTTTACGGCCCCATGGACAAGTAGCCTGCACCAAGCTCCTCTGTCCATGAGATTTTCCAGGGAATCTTCCTGACCCAGGGATCAAACCCAGGTCTCCCGCATTATAGGCAGACACTTTACCATCTGAGCCACCAGGGTTCCCCAACCCTCTATGCTGATTGCTGAGGAGCTGGGGCAAAGCAAGACGCAGTCCATTCTGAAGGAGATCAGCCCTGGGATTTCTTTGGAAGGAACGATGCTGAAGCTGAAACTCCAATACTTTGACCATCTCATGCGAAGAGATGACTCATTGGAAAAGACTCTGATGCTGGGAGGGATTGGGGGCAGGAGGAGAAGGGACAACTGAGGATGAGATGGCTGGATGGCATCACGGACTCGATGGACGTGAGTCTGAGTGAACTCTGGGAGTTGGTGATGGACAGGGAGGCCTGGCGTGCTTCGATTCATGAGGCGGCAAAGAGTTGGACACGACTGAGGGACTAAACTGAACTGAACTGAAAGCTGGAAAGAAAATAAATAAAAACATGCCCTTCACTTCCCCAATACCCCACCCCACCGTCACCAGGCAACACATAAAAATAGTTACCAACACATGCCACCAGCTTTCCATTTCCCATTCTCTTCCACCAGAGCCACAAGTTTACAGCATACATTCATTATCTGCCTTCCATGCCTCACCATGCTATCCTATCACAGGAGGTTGTTTTGCCAAATGTTTCCTTCCTGCGAATATGAATCACCATCCATATGGCTTCCAATATCACTTCCTTTGTTGGGTACCACCTAGCCCCTAAATCAATGCCATCTCTTGAAGATTTTTGTTCTAGTAATAGCCCACCACTGTCAGTCAAGACTGGCTCAGTGTTGCTGCAGTCATAAACACCACAATCTCAGTGGCTTGAAACAATGAAAGTTTAATTACTATTTTATTCATTATGAGGTGGCAGGGGAATTCTGCTCACTGCAGTCGCTCAGGAACACGGCTGACTGCAGCCACTATTTCTAATGTTGCTGGTTGCTGCGGGAGAGAGAAAAAGGCCCTCTGAAGGGTCTTGCATTGGCAAGCCTGGAAGTGACTCATGTTACTTTTGCTCATAACTAATAGGTCAAAATAAGTTACATGACATTATCCAACCACAAGGATGCCGGGAAGAGCAATTCTCTCTTGCGCCTGGGATGCCAGACGAAAGAAAAAAATTGCTGAATGCCTGCCAAAACCAGGTAACCAAAAAGCAATTAATATACTTGTGATAAGTGAGCTAAATTAAAAAAAAAAAGTAGGTTATAGGCTAGACACAACTGAGGGACCTATTTAAAGTGAATAGTGTGGGAGGCCTCTCTGAAGAAGTAATATTTGTGTTGAGACCTCCAATTGAGCATGAATTAAGAGAACATTCCAGACAGGAAGCAACAAGCTTAACAGCCCTAGGGTGGAATAGGCTTGATTTTTGCTGAAACTGCCAGAAGATGAGATCTATGAGAAACAAAAAAGTAAACGGATGTGAGGAAAGTGTCATGGATGGGAGAAACCATCAGGGTCAAATCACAGAGGACCCTGAACGCCATAGCAAATAAATAGAATTTATTCTAAAATGCAATAGGAAGTCATTGAAAGGTCTTAAGAAATGCATGTTTGATTTATGTTTAAAAAAGTAACTGGCTCTGTAGTAAATTACTTGGAAAAGTGTGAGAGTGAAAACGGGGATGCCAGCTGGGATGTGATTGTAGCAGTGCAAGAGATGACAGGGTTAGGAAGGGCCATAGCGGGGTAGTCAGCAGAGAAGATGCCAAGAAGTGAACCACTTAAGATATATTTTGCAGAGCTTACTGATGGATGAAATAAAAGAAAAGTTGGGGGTGGCAAGAGTTGTCTATGACTCGCATTGTCAAGGATGAACAAAGCAGGACATTAGTTAATGTGGTAAGAGCAGGTTTTTATTGGTAATAACTATTGCTGTAAGGAAAAAAAGAGTCCAACATGAACTGAACAAAACTTCAGTCTGTGCAGAGATGAACAGGTGTTTTAAAGGGAGAATGAGGGAAAGGTGGGGTAGTCAAGTCAGGGAAGTAAAAAATTACAAAAGATTAGTTAGTGTCAATGTGGCTGAGCCTTTCAATCCCATGCACTGTAGCCCGCCAGGCTCCTCTGTCCGTGGAATTTCCCAGGGAAGGATACTGGAGTGGGCAGCCATTAGGAGGGCATGACAGCCCATTCCAGTATTCATGCCTGGAGAATCCCAAGGACGGAGGAGACTGGTGGGCTACAGTTATTAGCGTTACAAAGAGTCAACTCAACTGAAGAGACTTAGCACCCATGGATGCAGTCAGTTTTGATGCAATTAGGCATCAAATCCTAACTCCAGTCATCACCACTAGCAGACAGAGGTTGAAGCCTAGTCAAGAGGGCTCATAGGAGTCTGACTATAGTTTAGTCGAGGAGAGAAAATTTGTTGCTATGTTTTTGGTTTTAGTGGCAGGGTGCTTGGTGATGTCATTCACAGAGAAGGGATGTTCTAGGGGACAACTAAATTTAGAACACCGAAGAGACTAAATCCTATTTTGGACACATTAAGTCTGAAACATTCAAGTGAGTAAAAAGTTAAATATCAGAATGGATCACATAAGAGAAGTCTGGGCTAGAGATATAAATCAAGAGTTTTCAGCAGGATATAATTCAGAGATCACACAGGTGAGAGTTAAGAAAGACATAGGAACTTCAAGAGTTACTGAACAAACTCATCCTTGAGATTTGTTTCCACAAATGTGTCATCGTTAGGTATGTGAAATTATATTTCTAATTGTCAGAAAGGAAAATTAACAGAATAACAATCAAGGAAGCTTTTAAATATTTGGAGATTTTTTCTATTTTTCTTTTGGTTTGAATCCTGTCTCTATTTGATATTGATAAATCATAGGGCTTCCTGGGTGGTGTGAGTGGTAAAGAACTCACCTACCAACTCAGGAGAGGTGGGTTCCATCCCTTGTTTGGGAAGATCCCTTGGAGGAGGGTACGGCAACCCACTCCAGTATTCATGCCTGGAGAATCCCATGGACAGAGGAGCCTGGCAGGCCACAGGCCATGGGATTACAAAGAGCTGGACACAACTGAAGCGATTTAGCCACACATACACAAATCATAGGTAATATATATGCAAGTATTGAACACTGTTCTCGTACCCACTTAATATACATGGAAAACTGTACAGAGAAGGGTTAAATAACTTGCCTGAGGTGATACAAAATTAATATAGTTTAGGTCCTTTATTAAAATTAAGCATTCTGGTTCCAGTCTGTTTTCTGATCCCTTATTCTCTACAGCAAGCCTAGAAAAGTAGCTTGGTTTATCATTTATCAGCTTCAGTTCAGTTCAGTCGCTCAGTCATGTCCAACTCTTTGCAACACCATGAACCGCAGTACGCCAGGCCTCCCTGTCCATCTCCAACTCCTGGAGTTCACCCAAACTCATGTCCACTGAGCCGGTGATGCCATCCAACCATCTCATCCTCTGTTGTCTCCTTCTCTTCCTGCCTTCAATCTTTCCCAGCATCAGGGTCTTTTCCAATGAGTCAGCTCTTTGCATCAGATGGCCAAAGTATTGGAGTTTCACCTTCAACATCAGTCCTTCCAATGAATACCCAGGACTGATCTCCTTTAGGATGGACTGGTTGGATCTCCTTGCAGTCCAAGGGACTCTCAAGAGCCTTCTCCAACACCACAGTTCAAAAGCATCAATTCTTTGGTGCTCAGCTTTCTTTGTAACACAACTCTCACATCCATGCATGATCACAGGAAAAACTATAGCCTTGATTAGATGGACCTTTGTTAACAAAGTAATGTCTCTGTTTTTCAATATGCAGTCTAGGTTGGTCATAACTTTCCTTCCAAGGAGTAGGCGTCTTTTAATTTCATGGCTGCAGTCACCATCTGCAGTGATTTTGGAACCCCCCAAAATAAAGTCTGACACTGTTTCCACTGTTTCCCCATCTATTTGCCACCAATGATGGGACCGGATGCCATGATCTTAGTTTTCTGAATGTTGAGCTTTAAGCCAACTTTTTCACTCTCCTCTTTCACTTTCATTAAGAGGTTCTTTAATTCTTCACTTTCTGCCATAAGGGTGGTGTCATCTGCATATCTGAGGTGATGGATATTTCTTCTGGCAATCTTGATTCCAGTTTGTGCTTCCTCCAGCCCAGCGTTTCTCATGATGTACTCTGCATATAACTTAAATAAGCAGGGTGACAATAGGTCATAAATAATAGACTATATATATATGTATAATATAATAGACTATATAAAAAATATATAGACTATATATAATGTAGTCTATATATTATATAATATATAGACTATATAATATATAATATATATTATATAGACTATATATATAATATAATATATATTATATATTATGTATATATATACACACACATATATAATTGTTCCAATCAGAGTTTTTATTGTCTCTCTTTGTGTTGGTATGTGCACGCCTGGATCATTAGGGTTAAAGCACAATTCACCTAGCAGCTGTGCCCCAGGTTATTACAGTCAGTCTCTAGGAAAAGTGGAACCAGTTTTGCTAGAATGGTTCTGAAGCATCAAAGCAAAAGAACAAAAAATCTTAAAACAAATCTTTTAAAAAATACAAATTGCATCAGTCAGTTAAGTTTGCTCTGCCCTATGGCATCAAACTAAAGTCTTGAGTCTCTGGACAGCATTTGCCAATCGGGGAGATGAGTTATGAGTAGTATTGACACACAGCATTCACTTCGTTGTCTTAAGCATGGAAGAGCTCCTTGAGGGCAGGAATTGTTTTATGCCACTTTTTTTTTTTTAATCTCCTTGGAAGAAAAGTTATGACCAACCTAGACAGCTTATTAAAAAGCAGAGGCATTAATTTGCCAACAAAGGTCCATCTAGTCAAAGCTATGGTTTTTCAGTACTCATGAATGGATCTGAGAGTTGGACTATAAAGAAAGCTGAGCGCAGAAGAATCCATGCTTTTGAACTGCGGTGTTGAAGACTCTTGAGAGTCCCTTGGACTGCAAGGAGATCCAACCAGTCCATCCTAAAGGAAATTAGTCTTCAATATTCATTAGAAGGATTGATGCTGAAGCTGAAACTCGAGTACCTTGGCCACCTGATGCAAATAACTGACTCATTGGAAAAGACCCTGATGCTGGGAAAGATTGAAGGCAGGAGGAGAAGGGGACGACAGAGGATGAGATGGCTAGAGGGCATCACCGACTCAATGGACATGAGTTTGAATAAGCTCTGGGAGTTAGTGATGGACAGGGAGGCCCGGCGTGCTGCAGTCCATGGAGTCGCAAAGAGTCCGACGCGACTGAGCAACTGAACTGAAGCTTTTTTTTTTTTTAAAGTATATTCTCTGTGCCCAGCAGAGCCTCACATGCAGTAGGAGCCCAAGGATGCTCCATAGTGGAGGGAGGAAAGGAAAGATCAAGGAAGGGAAGGAAGGAGGGAAGGAGGGGAAAGCAAAAGGGAAGGACTTCAATTTCTACTGAACACTTAGAAGGTGAGCAGGATGCGCTCCAACATTATGAGTTGTTACTTTTAAGTTTTTCCCATTCACGCTGCTCAGTTCCTCCACTAGCGCCCTAACCCTTCTCGACCGCCAACCCAGTTGTCAGGTCTCCCAGACACGCCCACTACTCCCCGACCCGCGTTCGCCCGGCGGCTCCGTCACTGCGTCTGCGCACGCGGAGCCCACCGCCGCGCGCCTCCGGGGCGGGGTCCCGAGCAGGGCGTTCCGCCGCGGGGAAGAGGAAGAGGAAGTTGGGGGACGGTCCTAGCCGGGAGTGAACCGGAAGTGCAAGCGCTCCTGCTTCTCCTCGGCCAGGCGGAACCTGCTTTGCTGGGCCCGGTGGCCGCAAAAAAAAAAAAACCAAACAACAAAAAAACAACTTTTCTTTCTCCCGCCCTAACGGTCTCCGCGGCCAACTGCCTCGCCCGCCTGGCCGCCTACCCCGCCTTCTCTTCTGTGCGGCTACCGCGCGGCCCTGTGTCCCTCTCGCCCGGCGGGATCCGCTTGCCGCTGCCACCGCCTCCTCGTCTCGCTGTCCGGCCAGCCGGCCCGCCCCGCCCCGCTGCAGTGATGTGCGACAAGGAGTTCATGTGGGCCCTGAAAAACGGAGACCTGGATGAGGTGAAAGACTATGTGGCCAAGGTAAGTGGGGGGATGAGTGGAGTCGGCGAGAGCGCGGAGGTGGGATGGAGAGGAGGCTGAGGAAGCGGGGGCGACCTCCTGGATGGAGGTGGCGCGGAGAGAGTGGGAGGCCGGGAGCGTCTAAAGCCGAAAACTGGGTCCGCAGGAAACGGTCGCGTTCTGGGTCCGGTAACTGCCTTGGTGACACGGGGTCTTGCCCTCCTGGCTTCTCGGGGGAGGGGAGAGAGGGTGATCAGCCCTTCTGGAGTCGCTGATGAGCTCTGAGGACTTGGGTTCGGCCCTGTTCAACGCCGGCATTACTTCCAGTCTTTCTTCGGATGAGGTAATTCTCCATCTTGGACCTGCCCACTACTGAACGAAGTAACTTAAGTGATTAGAATCAGAGTAACGTTTTCTATTTAACTTTGGGCCTGTTATGAATTTAAAGTATTCCTTGACCGTGAAAGAAAGAAAGGAGTACCGAAAATAGCAGTAGTTAAAATTCTGAAACTTGGTGTCACTTCACTGTGAACTCTCAACTTTGGGTGTGGCCTCCTTTCCTCTCCCCCGCTGCAGCGAATAACTGAATTTGCTTCCACTGGTCAAGTTCTCAGTTAGCATCTGGGAGTGTTTAAGATACTTGAGCAGTTTTCAAACCAGCGGGTTAACTTCAGTGATTACATCTTTCTCCTGGTTTCCATCAGAAGTGCTTACATGTGAATAAAAAGTAATGTCGTTTAGTCACAGTACATTTAGAGGGAAAATCATGATGAAGAAAGCTAATCTCAAACCTAAACCCAAATGTGAATCCACGTTGTGATGGAGTGGTAAACTTAAAATTCCAATGGCCTGCCTTTGGACCCTGAAATTACACCTTGTGTAATTATGAGAGAACTTTTATGTGGTTCTAATATGGTGATGATCTAAAAAAATAGGACTTTATTACATAAATATGTTGTTTCTAAAATGTATATGGAGGGCATCTTGCTCAACTTCTAGAAGCTTGCGAATCTGATCCAGCTTCTAGTTCTTCAAAGGCTGTGACTACTAGTATATGATGCTGTGTTTCTGCTTCACAGTGGAGTGTTAGAAGCAAGTAAGCAAAGCAGAGTTTCTTAAAACTTACAGGATTGTGCAGGGCAAGCTACTGTTAGTTTTTACTGTTTAATACCATTACAATCTAGACTTTCCTCATGCAGATTATCTTCTTAGTCCTTTGAGATGGATTTTTAGGATACTGTTAACTGCCTTCAGCTAGTGGGAGTCTGAAACCAGTCTTTTTGGATGTTTCAATGTAAGGTTAAAGGAAAGAAGTTACTTGGAACTTTTTATGGTATGATTCCAGTGGTGAGACACTGCATGCAGTACTGTGGAAGTGAGTGGGCTTTGTTTTTCTGCTAATGGTGGCACCTAGTTTATTTTATATTCTTGAGATTTGAAAAGTTAAGGACTGAGCTTGCAGCTACAAAAATAACATGTTTTACATAGTGTCTTCCTGTTACATTATCCTTGTGTGTCTTGTGAAGTAAATCTTTTTATTAGTCCCATTTTACAGATAAGATTACTGAGATACAGGGTGCATAAGGGGGGAAAAAATCTAGTTACAGAGATAACAAAGGAAGGCAGAACTAAACTGCCGACTCCCAGACTTAGACTCTTTCACTGCTCCATGCAGTCTCACAGTCTACACTGTAATTGTGAAAATTTATGATGCTGCTAAGTCGCTTCAGTCGTGTCCAACTCTGTGCGACCCCATAGATGGCAGTCCACCAGGCTCCCTTGTCCCTGGGAGTCTCCAGGCAAGAACACTGGACTGGGTTGCCATTTCCTTCTCCAATGCATGAAAGTGAAATGTTAAAGTGAAGTCGCTTGGTCGTGTCCGACTCTTTACGACCCCATGGACTGCAGCCCACCAGGCTCCTCCATCCATGGGATTTTCCAGGCAAGAGGACTGGAGTGGGGTGCCATTGTTCTCTCAAAATTTATGATACCAAGATCTCTAGCAGGACATTTCCAAGGTCCACATCCAGGCAGATTATGCAGTTTTCAGTCACACAAAAACATTTGTGTAAAAATAAGTGCTAGTAACAATGGATTGATTTGTTTTCGGTTTTTAAGTTAGGTCATTCTGTTCCATTTAATTTTGATTTTTCCCTAATACAGCCATACTGCCTACACTCATTAACAAAAAAGATGTGCATAAGAGGGAAGGGTAGACATCAAAAGAAAGTATTAAGAACTGATTTATCCAAAAAAGTAATTCTTTGAACAGATCATGGAGCTTTTCTTTTCTGTTGAATCTCTTAAAATATCTTTTGCTTTGTTAATGAAAAATGATAAAACAGCCAAAAGCTAGCCCTCCATTTTTCACTGACTGAAGCTCTCCTATCGTGCCTTTTTATATTTCAAGTCCTCCTAACATGGTTTCTTCTGCCCAGCTTCCATCTTCCCTGCTTATTCATAGATTTACCTTTTTCATCTGGTGGGCAGTCATTATTATTTTCTAAGTTTATGTGATCTGCATTTATCTGAGTTGTGTACAAAGAAAGTACATAAAGAACATGTTCTCTAGTTTTCCTTCTAAGAGGTGAGAATCTTTAAAATACTCTCCTGAGTACACCTGTGAAGATCTCTCACATTGTTAACATATAAGAATGCTTCACCTGTAGGTGAAGCAGTTTAGTATTTTTCCTTAAAATTAATGTTTTAAAAAGCAATAATTGTACTTTTCTACCGACTTCTGTACAGAAGTCTGGAGTATGTATAGGCATAAATTGTTGGCTTGGGATGAATTCTTGAATTCTGAAAAATAAATTCAAAGTTCCAAAACCATTGAAAATTATATGTTCCTAAATGAAAAAAGCAATATATAAATAAAAACAGATTATTCCATGTTACATGCTTATCTGGATCATCATTAAAACAGTATCTGAAGCAGTTTGGTATCTTGACTATAAGAAACTAAATATAAAGACTATTAATTCTTCCGTTTTTATTGGGTACCATAAACACAGGCCCCCAACACTTTGCTAATTTTGGCATGATAGTAATGCTCAGAAAACTTAAACATTAGTGTTCAGCTGACCTCTGGAAAAATCATTCATACTGATAAGGTAGCATGTAGATTAAAAGTAACATCTCACATATAACAGTTTGTTCAATTGGAAAACAAGTGAAAGACATAAAGTAGGATATTCATCAGCAATGGTAGTAGTATTCACTGTTGAATACCACTGGTGAATCTGTGTCATTCATCTGAATGCCTTATTTTTGCTTTCCATTTCTGCCTTTATGTTAATTTCTCCTATTGGAGTTAACTCAGCCTTCATTTGCGCTCCAGACGTAGGAAATAACTGCATTCAGATAAATCCTGAATGTTTCTATTTTTCTTGTCCACTTTCTAATGACTTCATGACCCACCCATTTGCCCAAACTAGAAATTGGGGAATTTCCCCAACTTTTTGAGTGGTATCAAGACTACCTGATTTCTTAGTTCCTTTCTCTTAACATCATTACTTTAAATTAATTGCTACTTAACCACCTGGACTATATTTTCCTTGACTGTAGTTTCTCTCTCATCCTGGTCAGCTGGAACATCTCAGCTGGAGGAATCTCTATGTAATGGGAACCTGAGCGTCTTTTTCAGCCAACCTCCTTCATTACCCTTATACTTTTGTGATTTCCCATTATTTTTAAAACGGCCAACTCCTCCTTGGTTTGGCAGATCATGAAGATCTGGCCTGTGCTGGCTCTTTTTAAACTCTCCTTTACACGTGCTCTGTTCCAGACCTCACCAAGCTGTTTCTTACTTGTATATTTTCTTCACCTGTGATCTTTCATCCTTCCTGACCAGGTCAGCTCACCATAGTCCCTAAGTCCTACCTGGTGAGCTATTTATCCTCTTAGCTTAACTATCACCTCCTCCAGAAAGGCATTTTGACTTCAAATGGAGTGCTGCTTCTACTGTTTAACTTACCAAATTGCTATGATTTTGTTTGTGTGTCTGTCTTTAATTAAAGGCTGTGAGCCTCTGGAGGATAGATACATTATCCTTTTTCATCTTTGTATCTCCAGTATGGTGCCAAGGAATCTCACACATTAAAAGCATATGTTCTAAATAAATCCTTTATATTCTCAAGTTCACTGTAGTTTTAACATCCTGCATTAGTTATGTAATAATAATTATCATTGACAGGATGACTTATTTTGGCAGGTACTGGAAAGGACTCTGTAAGATTTTTACCTCAATTTTTATATGCCTTTTACCACAGCATTTCAGTATAGATAATTGCATTCCCATTTTAAAGATGAGGAAATTGAAGCTAAAGAGAAGTTAAATGATTTGATAAGATCACAAAATAAGTAGCATACCTGGGATTTAAACACAGAGCTGTCTCTATAGCCCATATATTTTTCACCGGATCAGTCTGCTATGAAATGGTTATCTGGCTTCTTAGCTCACAGTAACTTATTTAACGTGAGCACCTTAAGAAAATGAGAAAGGGGCTTGCAAGAGGCAAGCACAGGTTATTTGATTGTGAATAAGGCAATGGTACCTCACTCTGGTACTCTTGTTGGAAAATCCCATGGACTGAGGAGCCTTATGGGCTGCAGTGCATGGGGTCGCTAAGAGTTGAACACGACTGAGTGACTTCACTTTTACTTTTCACTTTCATGCATTGGATAAGGAAATGGCAACCCAGTCCAGTGTTCTTGCCTGGAGACTCCCAGGGATGGGGGAGCCTGGTGGGCTGCCATCTGTGGAGTCGCACAGAGTTGGACACGACTGAAGAGACTTAGCAGCAGCAGCAAGGATATAGTAAAACAGCTATAGTTTTTTTAAAAAAATTTTAACTGTTTCCTTTTAAAATTGTTACATTTGGAAAGAATTAGCATGGAGACTTCTCTATAAACTTTAAGTGTTGTCAAGTGCTGTCTTCTCAAAGTGTTCCTAAAAAAACTGATTGATAGCTTGTGGAAATGTGCGCGTGCAGGTGCGCATGTTCAGTTGTGTCCAACTTTGCTACCCCATGGATTGTAGCCCGCCAGGCTCCTCTAACCATGGAATTTTCCAGGCAAGAATACTGGAGTAGGTTGCCATTTCCCTCCAGGGGATTTTCCTGACCAGAGGTTTAACCTGCGTCTCTTGAATTTCCCACATTGGCAGGCAGATTCTTTATTGCTGTGCCGCCTTTGAAGCCCTCATAGTCATACATAATCTTATCATTTGTATTAATAAGTATCCTATAGAAAAAGTTAAGTTGTGTCTGTTTGCTTTAAGAAGAAACAAAGGTTAACTGAGGTATTGAGATTTCTATTCAGAATGGTTTAAACAAATGGCACTTTTTTCAAAAAGTATGCTCTTAAAACTTTATTTGAATACTGTGAAGCCATGTAGAAATGTAACTGCTTTTATTTATCACACCAACCCATGAACGTAGTTAATTTGTTAACCCAATATTAGAGGTTTTAGAGATGAAGAAACAAAGCCAAAGGTTAAACAACTTGCCCAAGGTCATAGAGCTCTTGAGTAACAAAGAGATTTTAAGTCAGTCTCTCTGACGTCAGAGCTCTTATTAGGTAAGCATAACATTGACTTTCATTTTTCAATAATGCTAGATAACTCAGGGATGATATATTATTGAGTATAATTAAGTATTAAAAATAATCACAGCAAGATGGTAATTATCCATTGAGACTACTTAGAAGTGAGCTTTGTGTTTAGTTTTGAGACTCCAGCTCTCAGGTGAACGCTTGTGAGCTGTATGGAGAAGTAGTTACCTTAGAATCTCCAGCAGGTCTGATATATGTACTCTTGTTTACATGTGCTGCTGTTTCACTTGCTGTGAAACACTAGACATCAGGTCTCTCTGTAACTTCTCTTTCTCTGTGGTTTTCTTTCCCACTCCAGCCCCTTTCTAGTTACACCTGCCTTGACATTCTGATAGGTTGAAAAGCAACGATTGTTCATCTTGTGAGAGAAAAGGATCCTTGAACCTGAGGAAAAGTATCAACTCTAATCTTTAGAAATTGCATGACTTATTGCGATCATGTTTCACTTTCCTAATAAAATAGGCAATTGAAAAGAGGTTCTGATTCAAACTATCTTGCATATATCAGTTTTACATAGTTTACTGTTTTTTGTTTCTTTTTTAAATTACCAGTTTGTTTCTTATAAAAATTTGTCATTGTGTTTAGGCCCTTTCTCCAGTAGGGCTTGTGACCGAGTCAGAAAGCCAGTAGGTCAGCTTGTGTAAAAAGGTGCCCTCAGTAGATACAAAACAGTTTAGATACTTTTCTGTGTGTCTCTTACTTTGAATTTAAAATGAAAAGATCTTTTTTACATTTCGGGAGGAATGTTTACTCATGTACATCAGTCAGCTGTTTGTCGTGTTTTGCTTTGAGAATCTAAACATTATTAAAAACTAGGGCAAACTAGTAAAAGTGATATAAAGCTGATTTAAATTTTAAAATAACATTCTTATTATTTAAGGGATAAAGCTCTATTGATAGAATCATCAGTTCGGTTGCTCAGTCATGTCTGACTCTTTGCGACCCCATGGATTGCAGCATGCCAGGCCTTCCTGTTAATAAAATGCAACAAAGTACCCCTTACCCATTATCCCTACTGGAGTGTTTTTTAATTTAAAATACAGATTTTATTATGTTTTTATAAGACAGAAAAGTATTAAAAAAGACAAAATTTGGTCTGTAATTCGGCTCTCTAGATAATTACTGTTAACTTTAACAAGTGAAATTAACTTAGGTACAGGCTAGAAAATACAGCACCTGTGGCTCTCTGTGCCAGTACCTGTGAACAAAGTTAGCCATTCTTAACAGCTTCCTGTAAGTAATTCCAGAAAAACATTGGGAAACCCACTTATTCATCCATTTACCCACTTTAAAAAATTTCTATACACACTTCTGCACTTTGCTTTTTTTTAAATTTCTTAATTTATCTTCATTCAGTTCAGTCACTGTCGTGTCCGACTCTCTGCGACCCCATGAATCGCAGCACGCCAGGCCTCCCTGTCCATCACCAACTCCTGGAGTTC
>SJYC01076384.1:0-25257 GCA_006408675.1 Madoqua kirkii
CTTGGAGAATTTTGAGTATTACTTTACTAGCATGTGAGATGAGTGCAATTGTGTGGTAGTTTGAGTTTTCTTTGGCATTGCCTTTCTTTGGGACTGGAATGAAAACTGACCT
This sequence comes from Madoqua kirkii, assembly GCA_006408675.1. Lineage (NCBI taxonomy): Eukaryota > Metazoa > Chordata > Mammalia > Artiodactyla > Bovidae > Madoqua > Madoqua kirkii. Next base: position 113 of record SJYC01076384.1, read on the forward strand.
TTTCCAGTCCTGTGGCTACTGCTGAGTCTTCCAAATTTGCTGGCATATTGATTATAGCACTTTCACAGCATCATCTTGTAGAATTTAGAATAGTTTCAGTGGAATTCCATCACCTCCACTAGCTTTGTTCATAGTGATGCTTTCTAAGGCCCACTTGACTTCACATTCCAGAATGTCTGTCTCTAGGTGAGTGATCACACCATCGTGATTATCTGGGTCGTGAAGATCTTTTTGGTACAGTTCTTCTATGTACGCTTGCCACCTGTTCTTAATATCTTCTGCTTCTGATAGGTCCCTACCATTTCTGTCCTTTATCGAGCCCATCTTTACATGAAATGTTTCCTTGATATCTCTAATTTTCTTAAAGAGATCGCTAGTCTTTCCTATTCTATTCTTTTCCTCTATTTTCCTGCACTGATTACTGAGGAAGGATTTCTAATCTCTTCTTGATATTCTTTGGAACTCTTCATTCAGATGCTTATATCTTTCCTTTTCTCCTTTGCTTTTCGCTTCTCTTCTTTTCACAACTATATGTAAGGCCTCCTCAGACAGCCTTGTTGGTTTCTTGCATTTCTTTTCAATGAGGATGGTCTTGATCCCTGTCTCCTGTACAGTGTCACAAACCTCCGTCCGTAGTTCATCAGGCACTCTATCAGATCTAGTCCCTACATTTTTTTCTCACTTCCACTGTATAATTGTAAGGGATTTGATTTAGGTCATACCTGAATGGTCTAGTGATTTTCCCCACTCTTCAAGTCTGAATTTGGCAATAAGGAGTTCATGATCTGAGCCACAGTCAGCTTCCCGGTCTTGTTTTTGCTGACTGTATAGAGCTTCTCCACCTGCAACGAATATAATCAGTCTGATTTCAGTGTTGACCATCTGGTGATGTCCATGTGTAGAGTCTTCTCTTGTGTTGTTGGGAGAGGGTGTTTGCTATGACCAGTGTATTCCCTCGGCAAAACTCTGTTAGCCTTTGCCCTGCATCATTTTGTACTCCAAGGGCAAATTTGCCTGTTACCCAAGGTGTTTCTTGACTTCCTACTTTTGCATTCTAGTCTCTTATAATAAAAAGGACATCTTTTCTGGGTGTTAGTTCTAGAAGGTCTTGTGGTATTCTTAGAATGGTTCAAGTTCAGCTTCTTTAGCATTACTGGTCGGGGCATAGACTTTGGATTACCATGATATTGAATGGTTTGCCTTGGAAACAAACAGAGATCATTCTGTCTTTGAGACTGCATCCAAGTGCTGCATTTCGGACTCATTTACTGTGATGGCTACTCCAATTCTTCTGAGGGATTCCTGCCCGCAGTAGTAGATATAATGGTCATCTGAGTTAAATTCACCCATTCCAGTCCATTTTAGTTCGCTGATTCCTAGAATGTCGACGTTCACCTTTGCCATGTCTTGTGTGACCACTTCCAATTTACCTTGATTCATGGACCTAACATTCCAGGTTCCTATGCAATATTGCTCTTTACAGCATCGGACCTTGCTTCCATCACCAGTCACATCCACAACTGGGTGTTGTTTTTGCATTGGCTCCATCTCTTCATTCTTTCTGTAGTTCATTCTACACTGATTTCCAGTAGCATATTGGGCACCTACTGACCTGGGGAGTTCATCTTTCATTGTCCTATCTTTGTCTTTTCATACTGTTCATGGGGTTCTCAAGGCAAGAATACTGAAGTGGTTTGCCATTCCCTTCTCTAGTGGATCACATTTTGTCAGAACTCTCCACCATGACCTGTCCGTCTTGGGTGGCCCTACACAGCATGGATCATAGTTTCATTGAGTTAAACAAGGCTGTGGTCCATGTGATTAGATTGGGCCATTTTCTTTGATTTTGGTTTTCAGTCTGTCTGCTCTCTGGTGGTGGAGAAGGCAATGGCACCCCACTCCAGTACTCTTGTCTGGAAAATTCCTTGGACGGAGGAGCCTGGTGGGCTACAGTCCATGGGGTCACTAAGAGTCGGCCATGACTGAGCGACTTCACTTTCACTTTTCACTTTCGAGCATTGGAGAAGGAAATGATAACCCACTCCACTGTTCTTGCCTGGAGAATTCCAGGGACAGAGGAGCCTAGTAGGCTGTGTCTGTGGGGTCGCACAGAGTGGGACACCACTGAAGCGACTTAGCAGTAGCAGTAGCAACCCTCTGGTGGAGAAGGATTAAGAGGCTTATGGAAGCTTCCTGATGGGAGAGACTGGTTGAGGGGGAAACTGGGTCTTGTTTTGATGGGTGGGGCCATGCTCAGTAAATCTTTAATCCAATTTTCTGTTGATGGGCTGGGCTCTGTTCCCTCCCTGTTATTTGACCTGAGGCCCAACCATGGTGGAGGTGATGAAGATAACATGACCTCCTTCAGAAGGTCCCATGCAGGCACTGCTGCACTTAGTGCCCCCAGCCCTGCAGCAGGCCACCACGACTCACACCTCTGCAGAGACTCCTGGACACTCCCTGGCAAGTCTGGGTCAGTCTCTTGTGGGGTCCCTGCTCCTTTCTCCTGGGTCCTGGTGCACACAGGGTTCTGTTTGTGCCTTCCAAGAGCCTATTTCCCAGTCCTGGGTAAATTCTGGCAGCTCTGTGGCGGGGTTAATGGCGACCTTGTCCAAAAGGGCTTATGCCATACCCAGGTCTGCTGCACCCGGAGCCCCTGGCCCTGTGGCAGTCCACTGCTGACCCGTGCCCCACAGGAGATGCTCAAACACAGTTCTGTCTCAGTCTCTGTGGGGTCCCTGGGTCCTGGTGTGCACAAGGTTTGTTTGAGCCCTCTGAATGTCTCTGGCAGGAATGGGGTTTGATTCTAAATGTGAATACGCCCCTCCTACCAGCTTGCTGGGGCTTCTCCTTTGCCCTTAGGCGTGGGGTATCTCCTCACAGCCACTGCTCCTGACCTTGGATATGGGGTATCTCCATTTTATTTACTATGTATTTATTAATAATTGCTTTAAATTGTCACTTAATCCCAGTATAAATTGTTTTTAAAAATAAATAAACATTAAAAAATTGTTTTAAACCATACAGTCTCAGTAAAAGTAAAGGTAGTTTTTATGCTCATTTCCTTGTGAAAAGTAAAAATAATTTTTCTTTCATTGGTATTAATGGGTAGATATTAAAATCTATAGTTAATTCCATACTTACATATTAAGTAGTACTTACATACTGCTACTGCTGCTACTTATAAGTAGTAGTACTTACATACTATTTACAGTATAAAAGCATGTGGACCATCAAACCAATAAAATTGAAAGCTTCTTTCTAGCCACAGACTAAGTCCTTAGAAAACACCTTTAGTGTTATCTTTAAAACCCCCTGAAGAAGAGTAATTATTCTTCTACTCTTGTTTCCAGTAGACCTAGATTTGACTCCCGATCCACCTGTTAACTTTGACCAGACCTCAGCTTTCCCATCTGAAAATAGGAATTATAATAGTACCCAATTCATATGTTTTAACCATAAATTTTATCCAAAAATTTTACCCAATTTTTAAAGGAGATAGTTAAGGTAAAATTTAACAAAGCAATGCCTAACATATTGTAACTGTATAGTAAATGTGTACTGTTTTTGTTGTTTTAGACCCTTTTCTTAGTGTCTCTTTTGGCTTAGGTTTTGTAAGCCTTACAGTCTCTATCACAGCTTTTCATGTCTGTTATTGTTCAAAAGCAGCTATAGATGATATGTAAACAAATGAGCGTGTCCAATAAAATCTTATTTACAAAAATAGGCAGCAGACTCGACTGGCACATGGGACATAGTTTCTTCACTCCTGTGTAACACTCAAGTTCCAAAAACAAGGTTGTCCAATAAACTAAATTTCATTTTTTCCCCTTGAGTTTTTGAAAACTAAAATAATTAAAATATATGATTAAATATAAAACTTATTTTGGGGATCAGCCTTTCCAAAAAAAATTATCTTTATGGTTTAGATACTGAACTATAAGGAAAAGCAAGTCATGGAGAGCCACATGTAGACTGGGATAAGAGAAGAGAGGCTGAATGAAATTCTCTAAAAGATTGAGATTTTATTGTAAATTTGAACCTTAGGCAAGAGACCTAAAATTACTCTGAAAATTAGGAATTGTTACTTATAAAAATGCAAACAAACTGATTTAAATCTTAAAACTGAAAGGAAAGGGAATTTTACAAAGTTTTTTTGGCATTCTCAGAAATGGGCCAGATTCTTCTCTTTCAAGCACTGGTGCCAGTCACATGACCTGGCTTGATTTCCAACTCGAGAAGTGAAAAAGAAGGCTAGTTAGCACAGTTCTCATTGGTTCATTCACAGTTCATTCAGCTAGTATCATTTGAGACCTGCAATGTTGGCCAGTGTATTTAGTAACTCTTGAGCATGCGTTTTCCTGGGTAGGTTCTGATAAGAGGGTATATGAAAGGGAAAATCATTCAGTTGTGTCTGACTCTTTATGACCATGTAATTGTCCAGGTCAGAATACTGGAGTGGGTAGCTGTTCCCTTCTCCAGGGGATGTTCCTGACCCAGGAGTCGAACCGGGGTCTCTTACATTGTAGGTGGATTCTTTACCAGCTGAGCTACCAGGAAAGAACAAAAAGGGTGTTTAGCACCAACAACAAATAAGGTAGTTATGTAGGTTTTCAATGAATTATTTCTCTGTTTAGTGCATGATCTATGAATAAAACTTAGCAACTGTAAAAATCCTTTAAGAGCCAAGAAGTTATGTTTGGTTGCAATATATGAGCTACCAGGAAAGAACAAAAAGGGTGTTTAGCACCAACAACAAATAAGGTAGTTATGTAGGTTTTCAATGAATTATTTCTCTGTTTAGTGCATGATCTATGAATAAAACTTAGCAACTGTAAAAATCCTTTAAGAGCCAAGAAGTTATGTTTGGTTGCAATATAGAGGGGAATGAATGCTATAGAACATCAGATTCAGAAGGGAAGAGAGTGAGAATATATGCCTTCTCTTTGAGTACTTACGCCAGCTATGGTCCCACATAATTAATGAACATACAGATGTGTATGAAATTTATTCCTTATATCTACCCATGTAGGTCTTGTCTCAATTTTATAGTTAGGGAAATGGAAAGTAAGTAAATTGCCTGCAGTTCTACAGCTGATAAGTGGAAGGATTGGATTTGGTTTGACTCATTTCAGCAGAGTATTCTTTCTGCATCATTTGCATTGAAATGTTTCAGAACCACATTTGAAATACATTAGTTCAGTTCACTTCAGTTCAGTTGCTCAGTTGTGTCTGACTCTTTGCGACCCCATGAGTCGCAGCACGCCAGGCCTCCCTGTCCATCACCAACTCCCGGAGTTCACTCAGACTCACGTCATCGAGTCAGTGATGCCATCCAGCCATCTCATCCTCTGTTGTCCCATCAGACATGACTGAGTGACTTCACTTTCACTTTTCACTTTTGTGCATTGGAGAAGGAAAAGGCAACCCACTTCAGTGTTCTTGCCTGGAGAACCCCAGGGATGGTGGAGCCTGGTGGGCTGCCATCTATGGGATCACACAGAGTTGGATACAACTGAAGTGACTTAGCAGCAGCAGCAGGAAAATGATGTTAGAGCAGATTTGAGTGATTTTCTTATTCGAGTTCAAAATGTGTTGTAAAGCAGCAGAGATAACACCCAACATGAACAGCGCATTTGGCTTAGGAACTGCTAAGGAATGTACAGTGCAGTGGTGGTTCAAGGATACAAGAGCCTTAGTGATGGGCCATCAGAAGTTGACAACAACCAGTTGAGAGGATCATTGAAGCTGATCCTCTTACGGCTACAGGAGAAGTTGCAGAAGAACTCAGCATTGACCCCTGTACAATCATTCAGCATTTGAAGCAAATTGGAAAGGTAAAAAAGCACAATAACTGGGTGCTTCATGAGCTGACCACAAAAAAAATCGTCGTTTTGAAGTGTCATCTTCTCTTATTCCGTGCAAAACAGCGAAACGTATATTGATCAGATTGTGACCTACAACCAAAAGTGGTTTTTACACAGCAACTGGCAGCAACCAACTCAGTGGTTGGAGTGAGAAGAAGCTCCAAAGCACTTCCCAAAGCCAAGTTTGCACCAAAGTAGGTCATCGTCACTGTTTGGTGGTCTGCTGCCCATCTGATCGACTACAGCTTTCTGAATCCCCGTGAAACCATACATTTGAGAGGTCTGCTCAAATTGATGAGATGTACTGAAAACTGCAATGCCTGCAGCCGGTGTTGGTCAACAGAAAAGGCCCAGTTCTCCACAACAGCACCCAATGACTGCATGTTGCACAACCAATGTTTCAAAGGTTGAATTAATTGGACTACAAGGTTTTGCCTCATCCATTATATTCACCTGACCTCTCGCCACTGACTATTACTTCTTCAAGCATCTCGACAGCTTTTTTGCAGGGAAAACATTCGACAACCAGCAGTAGGCAGAAAATGCTTCACAGGAGTTTGTTGAATTCCCAAGAACGGATGTTTATGCGACAGAAATAAACAGACTTACTTCTCATTGGCAAAAATGTGTGGGTTGTAATGTTTCCTATTTTGACTAACAAAGATGCGTTTGAGCCTAGTGAAAGTGAAAGTCACTCAGTCATGTCCAACTCTTTGCAACCCCATGGACTGTATAATCCCTGGAATTCTCCAGGCCAGAATACTGAAGTGGGTAGCCGTTCCTTTCTCCAGGGGATCTTCCCAACCCAGGGATCAAATCCAGGTCGCCTGCATTGCAGGCGGATTCTTTACCAGTTGAGCCACAAGGGAAGTCCAAAATTGAATTACTTTTTCACCAGCCTAATAGAAACTACCCAACTCTAACCTATTGCTTTTAAACCTTTTCTTCTTTCAAAGAAGTGTGCTTTTAGTAAGTAAATCAACTATTTAAAACTAATTTAAATGCCTGAGGTAGTCATTTTGAAATGAAAAGAAAATTTGAAGATTCTGTATCGGTATATAGATGATATGTATGGGAACATACGGTAAGATTTGAGGCCTTAAATTATTGCAGGATTCCACTTTAAAGTGTTTTTGTTGTTGTTGTTGGAAAGATAAATGCTTAACACTTTAACTGATTAAAAATACTTTAAAAGACTCACACATTTGCTCTTAACATGTTTTCTGGCACACATTTTATTGATATCTCTTTGCCTTCTCTTAGTTCCGTGTGATGCTAATAAGTCAGTGAACATAAAGCCTGTAATTTGAATATATACTTTCAGAACCTTAAATAGTCCTAGGTTAAGAATCCCAGAGATGGAGATACATAATTATTTGTAAAACTGTGTTAAAAACACAGGACTTATTTCGTAGTTCTCTGATCCTTAAACAAGGCATATGTATTTTGTTTTTTATTGTGAACAGTTTTGTTTTTTCTTTTTGGCCAGATTCTCAGCCGTTGCTGCATTGCAGTATGTTCATTACAAGTGAAGTGCAAGTGGTAGTACCTCTACAAGTATTAGTAATTTTGTCAGTGAAAATAACCCTCAATTGGAAACATGTCTGAGGTGACTGATTCATTGGATTTTAGAAGGTGATCACTTTCATCAGGATTAGCCTAGTATGGATTTGTAGCAAGTAACAAAAAACTGTTGTTCAAAACACATTCAAAGTGTTTTATGAAACTGTGTCTTCATATATTACATTTATTAAACAGGTGTTCACTAAATAAATAATAACAAATAATCATTTGTTATGGGTGTCATTGTTCATTATTTTGCAATGAATTCATATTTGTAATAATGAGAGTTCCGTGCATTTGGTGTGAGAGAACTCTACTGTTAACTCTGTAAAAACTATGTAGAGTGAGGGCAAGTTGATCTTATTCTGCACTTCTCAGGCTTTCTACCTTTTTGTTGTACCATCTGTTTTTCTTGTATCATAAAGTTCCATATAAAGTATTTAAAGTACTGATATTATACATTTGAATCCATAGCTGTGTTGTAATTTATAACTCTGGTACTGTTTTACCCACTAATGTCACCAATGCAGTAATACATGATTTTTCTTGCAAAGTTATACCCTTAGGAAAATCCCATGGACGGAGGAGCCTGGTGGGCTGCAGTCCATGGGGTTGCTAAGAGTCTGACACGACTGAGTGACTTCACTTTCACTTTTCACTTTCATGCATTGGAGAAGGAAATGGCAACCCACTCCAGTGTTCTTGCCTGGAGAGTCCCAGGGACAGGGGAGCCTGGTGGGCTGCCGTCTATGGGGTCGCACAGAGTTGGACACGACTGAAGCGACTTAGCAGCAGCAGCAGGGACTTTTAACCTTGAGTGGCAGGGGAGGGAGGAGGACAGGAGATTCATAGGAAAGGAGAATTGGTTGCATCCATTTAGTTCTCAAAAGGATCTATCTATCATCATGACAAAACTAAACACTCAGCCTACAGTCTCCTGAATTCTAAGTGGGAAAATGTTGGGTTAGCTGTAACTGAATTACTGAGGACATTGACTCAACTATATACGATTTAAATTTAATAGTTTTACTGTATTCTACAATCAGTCAGGTGTCTAGTATTAATTTACATGCTGTGTTCCAAAATGGTCACACCTGTGCTAATTTACTCTGTTAAGGAGCTTTTCAGCATACTGATTTCTTATGATAGTACAGTATGTACTTTTGCTTTAGAACTCAGCAATGTGTACATATCTTATAGATCAAAGGAAGATAAATAGTTTCTTTTTACCTGAAGAAAGACCTAAAAAAGAAATCATTCAAGTGAACCACATGCTGTGTAGTAGAGGCCTGTAAGAAGTACTGGCTCTATGGTAAATATCTCCACCAAACTACACTTTTGAGATGCATTTTAAAAATTTTACCATTAAGGATAGGAAATCTAAAACAATTAAAAATACATTTTTATTCCTTATTAAAGCCATTTAGAAGAGTGAGGAAGGCAAAGATGGAAACAAACTGGAGAAAATTTAGTGAAAGGAAGTGAAGTGAGTGAAGTTGCTCAGTCGTCTGACCCTTTGCAACCCCGTGGACAGGAGCCTACCAGGCTCCGCCATCCATGGGATTTTCCAGACAAGAATACTGGAGTGGGCTGCCATTTCTTTCTCCAGTGAAAGAAAGAGTGAGCTCTAAAATAACAGAAATACTAGGTAAACTAGATTTACTCTGTATTTGGATTGTGGGTGTTAGAACAGAAGATCATGAAGCTCCTTGAATTTGTCTTTTCTACACCAGTGTACCTAAACTGTTGCCCTTTGTTTGCCTAACCATCGCTACATTTACAATGAAATAGTAACAGCAGTTCAACAGGAGAAATTTTTCTCTCTGGACCATATGTGATTAGAATAGTAATATCCTTAGAACACAGATTAACCAAACCAGAGGCCTAACTTTTAATTGAAATATAGTTGATTTAAAATGTGTTTGTTTCAAGTATACAGCTGAGTGATTCAGTCTTATATATATTTGTTGTTGTTCAGTCACTCAGTCGTGTCTGACTGTTTGCAACCCCATGGACTACAGCACGCCAGGCTTCCTTGCCCTTCACCATCTCCTGGAGCTTGCTCAAACTCAACGTCTGTTGAGTCTATGATGCCATTCAACCATCTTGTCCTCTTTCTTTTCCATTAGAGATTATTATGAGATATTGAATATAGTTCCCTGTGCTATACAGTAGATCCTGTTTTACATATGGTAGAGAAAGTCATTGTTAGTTGCTTAGTCATGTCTGACTCTTTGTGACCTCATGGCCTGTAGCCTGCCAGGCTTCTCCATCATGGAATTCTCTAGGTAGGAATACTGGAGTGGGTAGCCATTCCCTTCTCCAGGTATCTTCCCAGCCCAGAGATTGAACCCAGGTCTCTTGCATTGCAGGCAGATTCTTTACTGTCTAAACCACCAGGGAAGCCCATGTATGGTAGTATGTACCTGTATTGTGATTATTGTTATTTCATAGCACAGGGCAAATCTTAGGTTTCTAGTCATAGAAAACAAACCAAAAAGGGGAGAGAAGGGGGTAAGGGATAAATTAAGAGTATGGGATTAACAGGTACCTGGACTGGAGGCTATGGTCCCTGTTTAATGTGAGCTTGTTTACTTAGTGCTTACATTTTGGTGTCAGTAAATTTTGTTTCAAAAAAACCATTAAAGATTGTTTTTTCAGATGAGATGAATGAGACTTGGAGAAAATCAAGTAACTTGCCTAGGATAACCAAACTAATAGACAGCAGCGCCAGAATTTGTTTTTGGACCCATTAGATTCTGGAAACCACTAATTCCATTACAGGAACATGAGTATTATTATTTTTATTTAAGATTAAGAGAGGAGAGGAGGAATGGAGTTTGAACTTTTGTTTGACTTAGCACAAACCTATTGTCAAAAGAGAAACTTTTAGAACTTCAGTGACCATAGTCCAGCTCATGCTGAGTAGGTTACAGCCATGACTTGACCTGATGAACTTTGCCTTTTTTGTTCATGTCTGTATTTCTGTCACTGAAGATAATGTATAAGCTCATAATGGGAACTCATAAATATTCCTTGAATGACTGACTGACTGACTGACTAAATAAATGACTAGTGACTAGTAATAAGCTCTTTAAAGCTTCAAGGTCTTAGGAAAGATCTAGAGCTGTGTATTCCAGGATAAGAGGAGTGTGTGTATAGAAAGAACTTGCAGCTCTTCTTTATCCAGAAGGCAGAATGGAGATCAGATTAAGGAATAATCAGGTTGAGGTGAAAGTCATTGGCAAAATTTGGAGCCTAAATAACAGAGAAAGAGGAACATCCACAGTCAGAATAGGAAAAAGCATTAGCAGAGTTCGGATTTAGCTAACTGGCAGATAGGGTGTCTAGATGGATAGGGATGGGGGAGGGGAGTGGCATTCTTACAGAATTTGATTCTTGGTCAACCAGTTGATTACAAGGTGGGTGGGTTGGGGGGAGAGTGGTTCTGAGTTCTTTGATACTTTTAACTATTTTTACTCTTCTAAGGTGAAAGTAAACAAAGGACAGGAGATCAAATGAAGATGCCAGACTGCTTTGATTTAATCATGTGAAAAAAATGGTTCAGCATTTCAGGCTTCATAATTAATAATTTAAGTCATTGTAAATAAACGTCTTTACCTTTGGCGCAGAATGTTGTCTTTTTTTTTTCCTCCCTAACTGTATTTCAAGAGAAAATAGTCAAATTGCTGCACAGTACCACCAAAGCCAGATATTAGTTTGCAAGTTTTATTTAAGGTAAAATATTAATTCAGCAGCTGCTTTGGCCCAAAATATTAAGACTTGTATTTTTAAATTAGCTTGGAGATACTCATCAGTTAGTGCTGTAATTGCTATGCTAAGTCTCTTCAGTCGTGTCCGACTCCATGCAACCCCATAGACGGCAGCCCACCAGGCTCCTCTGTCCCTGGAATTCTCCAGGCAAGAACACTGGAGTGGGTTGTCATTTCCTTCTCCAGTACATGAAAGTGAAAAGTGAAAGTGAAGTCGCTCAGTCGTATTTGACTCTTAGTGACCCCATGGACTGCAGCCCACCAGGCTCCTCCATCCATGGGGTTTTCCAGGCAAGAGTACTGGAGTGGGGTGCCAGTGCCTTCTCTGTGTTTCTGTTTAGAATACTTATTTTTATAAGGATATATTTTGAACAGTGTCAGGTTTGGGAATAATTATTTTAAAGGAAATATTGATGGAATGTGTTATTTTTTATGTATGTATAGATATATTTATAAATATATATAAATACTGGGGTTTTTTCTCAAGTATTAGGAACTCTATTTAATGAACTCTTATTAACACTGATTTTTTCAAAACTGGAAGGATAGATCTTTGAAGTCAGATGTTTTTGAGGTTAATTTTCAATTTTCTTAGGAAGGAAGATGGATTGAATGATGTTTCTAATCAGACTTTGTTATGGATTTTTAAATTTGTAAAGATTGTCATTTACCTTTCAGTTAATATGAAAAATTATCACAGTATACTTAAAATTTTCATCTTTTCATATTCCTGTTGGCATCCTTATTTCCTCTTTGGAAAAATGTCTGTTCTGCCCGTTTTTAATTGATTTTTTTTTTAATGTTGAGTTGTGTGCACTGCTATTTATGTTGTTTTATTGACATTTTTCAGGTAAAAATTCATGACTACCTTCTACATTTTAAAAAATGTGAATGAACATCTTTTCCCCATTTACTTTCCTTTGTCTTTAATTCTGCTTTGTTGTATATTAATATTAGTCTTCTTAGTTTTTTAGATACATGTGCCTGATATGTTTTTGCCTGTTCTTTTATATTCTTCTCACATTACTTTGTTTTTAGTTGTGTTTCTCAATATCAGCTTTTAGTTGGGTTTTTTGTTTGCTTTTCTTTCTTTTGTAATTTAACAAAATCCAAGATTGATTATTTTTATCTTCAGTAGATAAATCTATTCACATTTAAAATTTCTGCTTTTTAGACTTTGTTTTCACTTTGTTTAAATTTGCTTTCATTTTTTAGGTGTAGGAATTTACTTCTTTTTCTTCCATGACTTGAAAGTCTACTTAAGTCTACTAAAACTTTAATTTCATCAGAAAAAAAATGTTTAGGTCTAGATTTTGCTAAGCAGCAGCCTTTAGTTTTTCAAAAGAAAAATGTCATTCTTGCTTTGACTGAAAGTAATATGTGCTCATTTTTTAAAATATGTTACTGAAATACAAAGGTATGAATATTCTGATAATCTTATTAAAGATAACTTCTAATAAATTTGTTGTATGTATTCTCTGAAATTGTATGATTATATATAAGCATCGTCTTAAGTTTTGAAATAAAAGGGATCATATCTCCTTTACTGACTAAATAGCATGGTCATCTCACATTTCAACACTATGGAACTTGGATGAGTTACTTTGTCTGTGCCTCAATTTTCTTGTACAAAAGGAATACTAACTTCCTAAAGCTTTTGTGCTAATGAAGTGAATTAGGAATTAATACCTAGAAAGTACTTACAACAGTGCCTGGCATGTTGTAAGCATTCAAGGAGTATGAGCCATTCTTATTTTCATTTTGAATGATTCTGCATAGTATTTCAGGGAGAATATGCTGTTTTTATCTAAAAACCTCCCATGTACAGCATTTAGCTCAGTGTGTCACTTAATAAGACCTTGTGTCTGATGAAATCTAACAGGCTTTTTATTTTCTACCCATTACTACTTTATATAAATGTGTGATTATTTATACTTGTTACATGGTATATCTTCTCTCTCAAGATTTATTTTTTAATCGTATTTGCCTAAGGCTCACTTAGCTTTACTTTTCATTATTCTTTTATGCCAAACTCCCCATTTTTGTTTTCTAATTTTGAATTCCTCTCTTTTGTTTCACTGGATCAGCAGTTCTCAAAGTATTATAGATCTCTTGGGGCCCCAGAGACCTTTTCAAGAGATTCATGAGATCAAAACTCTTTTCATAATAGTATTAAGACTTTTATTTTCTCTTTTGATTGTGATACTTTTACTGATGGTACAAAAACAAAGGTTAGTATACCTGCTGTGTGAACCAAGGCAGTGGCATCAAAATGTATAACTGCCAGTTGTTGTGAACTTTACCCACACATGTGTAGTTGAAAAAAGGCCCTTGTTGAAGTACTACTAAAAATTTATTTCCATTAAATGTTTGTTAAAATTTTATATATTTAGTTTTTGGCTGAGCTGGGGCTTTGTTGTGTGTATGGGCTTTAGTTGCAATGAGGGGAGGCTCCTCTACTTGCCGTGTTGAGGCTTCACATTGCGATGGCTTCTCTCTTGTGGAGCATGGGCTCTAGGTTGTGTTGGCTTAGTAGTTGCAGCGTGTGGGCTCAGTAATTGTGGCACGTTGGCTTAGTTGCCCTTCAGCATGTGGAATCTCCCTAGACCAGGGATCAAAACCACATCTCCTGCATTGGTAGGCAGAGTCCCAACCCCTGGACCACCAAGGAAGCCAGGCTTTTATTAAATCTTGATTGTGGAGTGCACATCTTTACTATTCTGTGTGCACATGTCCTGCATTTGTTGGACTTGCAACTTAAACTAGTTGCTTTTATATGAAACTTTTAAGAATATATATATATATATATATATTATTGAAATAGTGACTCAGACAGGAAAGAATCTGCCTGCGATGCAGGAGATTGAACCCAGGGTTCAGTCCTGGGGTTGGGAAGATGCCCTGGAGAATGGCAACCCACTCCAGTATTCTTGCCTGGAAAATTCCATGGACAGAGGAGCCTGGTGAGATACAGTCATGGAATCACAGAGAGTTGGACATAACTGAGCGACTAATACACACACACACAACACAGAGTTGACTTACAGTGTTTCAAGTACACAGTAAGATGATTCAGTTGTACATATACACGTTATTTTTGAAATTATTTTTCATTTTAGGTTATTGCAAGGTATTAACTATAGTTCCCTGTGCTATACAGTAAGCTTTTCCTGCTTATTGCATATCTGTTTTTTTTTTTCAGTTAGAAATCTAGCGTTCTGTTCATGCTTAGTCAAACAAGTAGAATCAAAATGTCATAAATTTTTAGGCAAAAATTCATGTTTTCTAAAATATATATCATATATATGTATATAAAACCTTTTTTCACTATGCTTGATAACATTAAAAAAAAGAGATGGAAAAATAAATGGGAGCACTGAATATGAAATAGAAAAAGTGAAACACACTAGATAAAAGTAAAAGATCATCATATAGTCCAGTTGTTTTGAAACATGGCTGGCTCACTAGAAACATATCTGGAACTTTGTAGGAAAAAAAAAAGCAATACTTGGGCATTTGTATTTTTCAAAAACTTCCAAGATAATTCTGATAGGCATGTGGATTTAAAAAAGTGATTAAAGGTTTTCCTATCAATGGTAGTTTTGGTGTTATAGAATTCTGTTATTTTTCTTTTGATCAATCATGATACAATGGTATTAAGTGAGTAATAGTTACATAATCACAGTAGTAAAGTATGTTCATCTGTTTTCACAATCCATAGCCAGACAAAAAATAAGATAATTACAGTTGCAAGCCATAATAGGAACATGATTAACCTAACAGTATAAAATAAATGCGTACATTTGGAGGGGGGTGTCAAGGAGAGTGATGTGGTAAGTGAAAGGGCATAAATGCACGTTTTCATACAGCCTGTCTTTGTCTTTTGGTTGGTGCATTTAACCCATTTACATTTAAGGTAATTTACAATATATATATGGCTTCCCTGATGGCTCAGATGGTAAAGAATCTACCTGTAATGCAGTAGACCTGGGTTTGATCCTTTGGTTGGGAAGATCCCCTGGAGGAGGGCATGGCAGCCCCACTCCAGTATTCTTGCCTGGAGAATGCCCGTGGACAGAAGATCCTGGCAGGCTACAGTCCATGGGGTTGCAAAGAATTGGACACAGCTGAGCAACTAAGCACAGCACATTATCCTATTACCATTTTCTGAATTGTTTTGGGTTTATTGTCTGTCCGTCTTTTTCTTCTTTTGTTTCCTGTCTAGAGAAGTTCCTTTAGCACTTGTTGTAAAGCTAGTTTGGTGGGGCTGAATTCTCGTTTGCTTCCCTGGAAAGCTTTTGATTTCTCCATCAAATCTGAATGAGAGTCTTGCTGGGTATTCTTATTTGTAGGTTGTTCCTTTTTATCACTTTAAATATATCATGCCATTCCCTTCTGGCTTGTAGCTTTTCTGTTGAGAAATAGCTGCTAACCTGATAGGAGTTTCCTTGTTTGATGTTTTTCCCTTATTGGTTTTAATATTTTATCTTTGTCTTTAATTTTTGTCACTTTGATTGCTGTGTGTCTTGGTGTGTTCCTCTTTGGGTTTATCCTGCCTGGGACTCTGGGCTTGGTTGACTATTGCCTTTCCCATGTTACGGAAGTTTTCAGCTATTAACCTCTTCAAATATTTTCTCAGGTTCTTTCTCTCTCTCCTTTCTGGGACCCCTATAATGCAAATGTTGGTGAGTTTAATGTTGTCCCAGAGGTCTCTTGGGCTTCCCTTGTGGCTCAGCTGGTAAAGAACGCACCTGGAATGCGGGAGACTGGGTTCAGTCCCTGGGTTGGCAGAAGGGAAAGGCTATCCTCTGCAGTATTCTGGCCTAGAGAATTCCATGGACTGTATAGTCCATGGGGTCACAGAGTCAGACATGACTGACTTTCACTAAAGAGGTCTCTCAGGCAGTGTTTTTTTTTTTTTTTCTTCGTTCTTTTTTCTGTATTCTGCTCTGAAGCGGTGCTTCCCACCATTCTATTCTCTGGATCATTTATCCATTCTTCCACCTCAGGTATTCTGCTGTTGATTCTTTCTGGTGTATTATTCATCTCTGTTTGTTCTTTAGTTCTTGTAGGTCTTTGGTAAACACTTCTTGCATCCTCTCTATTGCTTTCCCCAGATCCTGGATCATCTTTACTGTCATTATTCTGAATTCTTTTTCTGCAGGGTTGCCTGTCTCCACTTAATTTCATTGTTTTTCTGGGATTTTATCTTGTCCCTTCATCTGGGATGTAACTTTCTGCTTTTTCATCCTGATTAACGTTTTGTAAGTGGTTTTCATTCTATCCACTGTGAGACTGTGATTCTTCTTGCTTCTGTCTGCTCTCTAATGGAGGCTAAGGGGCTTGTGTAAGCTTCCTGATGGGAGGGACTGGTCATGGGAAAAACTGGGTCTTATTCTGGTGGGCAGGGCCTTGCTCAGTTATGCTTTAATCCAATTTTCTGCTGATGGATGGGGTTGCCCTCTCCCCTCCCCATTTGTTGTTTGGCCTGAGGCAAGGCAGCCTCCAAGAGGGCTTATGCCAAGGGGGACCTTCCAGGACTGCTGCTGCCAGTGCTCTTGTCTCTGGTGAGCCCCTGCTGACCCCTGCCTCCGTGGGAGACCCTCTGACACTAGCAGGTAGTTTTGGTTCAATCTCATGTGTGGTCACTGCTCCTTTCATCTGGGTCTTGGTGAGTGCAAGATTTTGTTTGTACCCTCCAAGACTGGAGTCTCTTTTTTCCCCCCAGTCCTGTGGAAGTCCTATAATCGAATCCCACTGGCCTTCAATGTTAGTTTCCCTGGGGATTCTCAATCCCTGTGTTGCTTCTCCAGGCTGGGAAGCCTGACTGAAAACCTTCACAGAAATGGAAGAGCTTCTTTGGTATTATGTTTTCTAGTTTGTGGGTCACCCACTCAGCAGATATGGGATTTGATTTTATTGTGTTTGCACCCCTCCTACCATCTCACTGCGGCGGCTTGTCTTCAGACATGGGGTATTTTTTTGGTGGGTTCTAGTGTCTTCCTGTTGATGGTTCAACAGCTAGTTGTGATTTTGGCGCTCTCACAGGATTGGACTGGTGGCTCAGAGGTTAAAGCGTCTGCCTCCAGTGTGGGAGACCTGGGTTCTATGCCTGGGTCGGGAAGATCCCCTGGAGAAGGAAATGGCAATCCACTCCAGTATTCTTGCCTGGAGAATCCCATGGATGGAGAAGCCTAGTAGGTTACAGTCCACGGGGTCGCAAAGAGTCAGACAGGACTGAGTGACTTCACCTTCATAGGAGGAGATAAGCACACGCTCTTCTAGTCCACCATCTTGAATTGGAAGCCCACATCAGTTTTTTTTTGTTTGGTTGTTTTTTTGTTTTGTTTTGTTTTGTTTTAACCAGTTGATTAAATTATGAGTTCAATTATTCAGACTTGGATATTTGGCAGATACTATCTTGAGGATGAATTCAGTGAGACTCAATTCAAGGAAAACAGGTGATAATTTTTATTGCCAAGGACAAAATTCAGATTTTCAGAGAAAACTATAATTTTGGAACATTTATAGCTGCCATTCTGAGCTTGACAACTTCTCAGTATTTAAAGACTTTTTCAGTGAAATCTGAGATGATATCAATGAATGTGATGTTTTGCTGTTGCATAAAGAAAATTGTCAACATCAGGAAGATTTGCATAACTCTAAATATAAACCAATGTATTCTAATATATTGAAAAACCAATATTGGTAAACCAACATATTCTAATATATGGGTAATCCAGTATATTCTAAATGGCCAGTGCATGAGATTACAGAATCATGCTGCATGGATAGCTATTCAAAAGTGTAAGTAGACTGACTGATGGATTTTAATGTAACAGTATGAAGTTCATTGATACAGTTTCAAATTGCACATTGTAAATAACCTTTAATAAACTACCACTTGTTTAGTTTTTATTATAATGTCAAGAATATCTATAATTGACTAAAAAGATTTAAAAATTTTTTTAAACTATGTATCTTCAGGAGGCCAAATTTTTCTTCATATATTTCAGCCAAAACAGTATGTCAAAATAAATTGAATGTGTAAAGGATGACTGATGGATTTTAATGTAACAGTATGAAGTTCATTGATACAGTTTCAAATTGCACATTGTAAATAACCTTTAATAAACTACCACTTGTTTAGTTTTTATTATAATGTCAAGAATATCTATAATTGACTAAAAAGATTTAAAAATTTTTTTAAACTATGTATCTTCAGGAGGCCAAATTTTTCTTCATATATTTCAGCCAAAACAGTATGTCAAAATAAATTGAATGTGGAAGCAGATAAGAGAATTCAGCTGTCTTCTATTGAAGCAAGCATTTTAAAAATTTACAAAAAAAATATACAGTATCACCCTTCTCAATTTTGGAATGGGGGAAATATGGTTATTTTTATTAAAATTACATTTACATTAGCATGTAATGTCATTATTTCTATATGAATTAATAAACATTTAAAAGGCTTTCTAATTTCACAGTCAATAAATACCTACAGATATAATCTCCTTTAAAAGAAAAGTTCTTTGGGATCTTGGAACTGAAATGTTGGCGAATACTGCACTAGAAAT
The DNA here is from genome assembly GCA_006408675.1 of Madoqua kirkii. Lineage (NCBI taxonomy): Eukaryota > Metazoa > Chordata > Mammalia > Artiodactyla > Bovidae > Madoqua > Madoqua kirkii. The sequence goes on from SJYC01076384.1 coordinate 18,893, forward strand.
CTTAAGATTTTCCTCACCTTTTTCTCCCATTCTCAAGCGAGCACAGGTGATCTATTTTCTGATTTGCGATTCCCAAGACTGCCTTTACACATGAATATTGATTTGCATAACGTATTCTTTCCAAACTGGAGATCAGAGATTCTCAACCTTCTGCCTGCCCTCCAGCACCTCACACATCTCCCATTAGTATTAGTGCCAATGACTCCTCAGGGGATTGTATCTGATATCCAAGCCTCCTCTGGATACCTTTGCTATAGATTGTTCCTCCCTCTTTAGAGCTCTGTGTTGTGGAGAGGTCAAAATAAGATCGGGTTAATTTAATTGTCTTTTGTATTAATGTATTTTTCTTTTTTACACTTTTTGTTTTTGCTTTATTCTTATAAAAAATTGAAAAGCTGTACTGATGGAGAGGATCTATTCAGTTTTGTTTGTAATATAATTACCCTTTATGGTCAGCAGACTCAGGTCTTTCTTGAGCTCAAAAAAGAAACTTCCTTTTTTCACTATTTCTGTTCCCTTTGTTCTGTTTCTGTGTTTATAGGTTTGAACTTTAGACATACCAATTATCCTTTTTTAAAAATTAATTTTATTTCTTTATCACCTTTATATTCTTGAAGATAAGCTTGTTCTCATTTCTTACTTGAGTAGTGCTGCCCAATACTACTGACTTTGGTGCAGATTTTAGTTTTGCTATTATAGTTTTCATTTTCTTGCTACATTTTACTTTCTTAGCCAACTTGCTTTTCCTATCAGCTGGCATCTCAGTTTGTTCTCTGTGTATGTTTGCCTGTTTTCTTCTTAAAATACTTGTTTCAAAGAAACCATGTCTTTTGGATTCCATTTTGGTCACACTATAAGTGCTTGCTAAAATTAAGTTTCTTGAGATTTCAATGTGATATTCCTTTTCTTTTGCTATATGATTAATTTTTATGCATTCCCATATTGTTTTTCTTCTGTTACTTAACCTTTTAAAGTGGGAAAGCTGTCCAGTTTCAGGGTATGGGAACAGATAGGATGTGATGATTGCTTCTGCCTCGTGTGCTAGAATTCTAGTTTGAGGTGACTTTGTTGGCCTGATATGAGATTTTAACTTTATATTGATATTGCCTGCTTCTAATAAACTTCAGAAAAAAATTCTTCAGACCAGAATGTGCCTTAGGTCTCTTTGACTCTGCATAAGACCATCCTTTATGAGTAGAGAAATAGTAGATCACTTTTTTCTCTCTCTCGTGGGAGCAGGTCTGCAACTAAGAATGAATATGCAAGTAGTTTTCGGAACTTTTTTTTTGGATTGTCTTTTCTTGCTTGTTTTCCCAGAAGTTAGGACAGGCATATCAGAAAATGTTTCCCTCGGAATATGTTACTTAAACTGGAGTTCAATTTACTTTCCTTTTATGTCTGCGGACATAATTCAGATAATGTCAGAACTTGTAAACATTTATATTAGCATTGGGATTTAATGTGTCCTTTTGGGGTTTAACTTTAATCTCTTCATTATGTCAAAATCATATAAAATTACTTCCAAAGTATGAAATATTATCTTTTTTGCAGTTCTTGACTGTTAGATAAAGGAAATCTCAAGCATTTCCTTGAAACTATGGATGATAGGATGTTATGCTTGGGGCCATATGGGAAAGGATGGTTAGAGGAGAGTGTGACGAGTTAGATCTAAGATAGTTTGAATGGTAGTACACAAATACAATACCTATCTCTTTATGCAGCAAATTGAAGGAAGTTTTCTGACACTCGTGGGGCTCATTCCCTAGTCTTTTTCTTATTTAATTTTTTAATAAATGTCTTTAGGTGACCATGATGAGGATAGGTGAGATACAACTGGAAGGAGGGGCAGATGAGGATTAACAAAACTCTTTAATAAAATCTAGAAAGAACTTGAGAGCCTGGAAAAAGAAGATGACTGTTTTAAGATGTAGTTTAATAGCAGTTTATGTCCTCCATGTATACTCAGAAAGTAACTGAAATTCAAGATGACAGCAAATCATATAGAAAAAAATCTCATTTTAATACCATGGCTACTAAACAGTAATCTGATGAAAGGGGGATCTCTTTGTTCCATATATCCCCAAAGAACAGGATCAAAACCAGTAAGCAGTAATTTTCCAGCATTTAAAGCAGGGATAGACTGACTTATAAGGTCTTGAATTGCCTTTCATTAGAGAGATTCAGTTGTATGCTGGACAGGGATTCGGGTGCAATATGGGCGGTTGAATTAGATGACAGAGTCCTTTCCAACAGTGAGATTAGGTGGCTTTCAGACACTCTTAACAGTGTTTTTTAAATACCTCTTTATTTGTTTTGTATATGTTTTGGTAAGCAAAAGGTTACATAGTGTGACAAACATGGTATGAATGAGTACACTAATTCTTTAAATTGGACTCTTATGTACAAGTCACCCATAGACATAGTAGGTAGGCAGTATATCCATAAGGCATTGTCCTTTCTTTAATGGCGTTATCATCGAAATGACATACACCTAATTAAATAAAGGTAAATGTAGTAAAAGACATATAAATAAGAACTATAAGAATTAAACGGAGGAAATTGTTTATCAAGAGTATCAAGGGTGGAAGGCGGGGAGAGTATCAGGTAAAAGTTTCATAGGTAAAATAGATCTTCAAGGGCAGTGGAATTTCAGTAGAGCAAGAAGAGCAACAAAGTGAAGTTTCCCAGATATGTTGGGAGCAGTGTGTCTGAGAATAAAAAAGTCCAGAATGGTAAGTTGGTACGGAAGATGCCTTGAGTATTGTGGCGAAGATTTTCTGTTTAACAATAGGGAGCAGGTGAAATTTTTGTGTGTGAGACAGAGGTGTAATCAGTGTTCCTCTTCAGGTACATTGACTTACATTTTTTAAATTGTTGAAAGTGGGAAAATTGATTGGAAAGCTATTCAAATGAGAACTATTGAGACCTCTGATAATATTATCAGTTAACATTTATTGAGTGCTTCCTGTACCAGATACATTACCTTATTTCAGTGAAGCCTCACGGCAACAGGGACTTCTCTGGTAGCTCAGCTGGTAGAGAATCTGCCTGCAGTGCAGGAGACCCCAGTTCGATTCCTGGGTTAGGAAGATCTGCTGGAGAAGGAATAGGCTACCCACTCCAGTGTTCTTGGGCTTCCCTGGTGGCTCAGATGGTAAAGAATCTGCCTGCAATGCAGGAGACCTGGGTTCGATCCCCTGGTTGGGAAGATCCCCTGGAGAAGGGAAAGGCTAACCACTCCAGGATTCTTGTCCATGGGGTTGCAAAGAGTTGGACAGGGCTGAGTGACTTTTAGTTCAGTTCACAGCAACAATGTATTGTAGGTGCTTTCCAAATGAGCACCTGGATTTCCTGTTGGCCTATGAAAATTCCATATAGCATAATATATTATTTAATTTCTCCAGGTACCACTCTCTTACATACGCATACATCCGCACTCTCCAAATCAGTAGACACCTTGTTGAATACTGTTAATCCTTAATTTAGCATTTTAGAGTATGCTGTTATAATTAGCAGTCAAAACAAATATTTATTAAAGGTTTAGAAGAACCATGCTTAAAATTATGGTACAGATGAAAAAGTATAAGATGTGGTATAGATATATGTTCATCTGGACCAAAGATATATGGTACAGATGAATTGCCAACATAGTTGTCGAACATTCAGTTCATTAAGGTTCCTTTGTATTTTGTGGTACTTAACTAAATGACATTCATTTATTTGCATGCTAGCTTCCCAAGAAGGTGGCAAATTCTTTTAATCGGAGTTCGGCCCTCCTATTTTATCCCAAGCAGGTAGCACAGTGCCTAACTTATAGTAGGCTCAGTAAATGTTGAATTAAATTGATTGCAAGTAGTGTGTCTTTTTCAAATACCATATTCCATCTTTTTAAAAACCATTGCCTACTTTTGTTAGCAAAACAACTCTAAGAATAGGTTTGAAAAAAAGTTTTTTACTTTGAAATGTGGATGTATTTTTTACATGATTCATGTTGTTGTATTAAACCTTGATGCTTGGTCCAGTTTGTGTGGAAAGTTAAATGTTCCTACATAGCAGCCATTTTCTGCTTCCAGTCTCTTAAGCTACTACTTTGTTTTCATAGCCAGAAGTAATAGAAAAACCTATTTTCCCAAATATTTTGGGAAACACCTCTCAAATATTTGGAAAACACCTATTTTCTCAAATATAAGGGGGAACAGTTACAGACTTAAGAGGCCATCTGCTCTAGCTGCAGAGTTTTGAGTGAGGATACTAAGGTCTTCCAAGCTTCTTGCTTCCTCATTGTGGGCAGTTGCAGAGGTAACTTAGCACTAAGGATTTCTGTCTCATGGTCTTTCCACTGTTTCAATACTACTTCCAATCATAAAGTAGAAAAGTTAAAGGAGGGGGTTCCTAACTTCTCAGGGATCATGGTACCCTTTGAAAATCTGATGAAAAGTGACTTGGGCTCTTTACCTAGAAAATGTATACACACAAAAGAATTTGTAAGCTTTTTGAAAGTCTTCAGTGATTGTCAAGTAGAATATATCATATTTAGAAACAAAATAGCTTCAAAACAGATTTCTTGGTACAAGAAAAATATAGTAAAAAGCATAATTTTAATGTAACAAAAATCTGTTGTATATTTAACAACCAACAGGCTTCACATTGTGATGTTGGAAAGGAGAGTAAAATGATACTGGATAAATTATTCTTGCTAAAAAGGGAAAAGTGAAGCTAAACCAGCCTGGATGTGTTGACAAGTTAGATTTGTCAGCCTGCTTTACCCGAACTGTATGTGGTATATAGGAGCTGTGTGCAGTTATTTGTCACCTGCCTGGTTGTTTACACACCCATAGTGGTGAGAATTTATTGCTGTAGCTCTGTGACACAATGATACTATTGCATGATGTTACTGCATGATGTCTTTAAAAACATGAAAACTATCACTGAAGAAGTAATCAAGGTGTATACTATTACTGGACTGTAAAGCTAACCAGTTTTTATCAACTGAATTATATATGATAATCAGAATTTATAACCAAGATTTCAGAAATTAGCTTTAAACATCTCCTGCTGCTGCTGCTGCTAAGTTGTTATACTCGTGTCCGGTTCTGTGTGACCCCATCCCTGGGATTCTCTAGGCAAGGACACTGGAGTGGATTGCCATTTCCTTCTCCAATGCATGAAGTGAAAAGTCAAAGTGAAGTCACGTAGCTGTGTCCGATTCTTCGGACCTCATTGACTGCAGCCTACCAGGCTCCTCTGTCCATGGGATTTTCCAGGCAAGAGTACTGGAGTGGGGTGACACTGCCTTCTCTAAACACCTCCTAGAAATGGACAAATCAGAAGAGGAAACAGCAAAGAAATAGCAGAAGGAAAATTACTATAATGTGGTATCCCTAATGCCAGGGGAGAAGTGATCTACTTTGTCATGTTGGGACCTCAGTTCAGTTCAGTTCACTTCAGTCGCTCAGTCGTGTCCAACTCTTTGCGACCACATGGACCTCAGCAAACCAGGCCTCCCAGTTTATCACCATCTCCTGGAGTTCACTCAGACTCATGTCCATCAAGTCTGTGATGCCATCCAGCCATCTGATCCTCGGTCATCCCCTTCTCCTCCTATCCCCAATCCCTCCCAGCATCAGAGTCTTTTTCAATGAGTCAACTCTTCTCATGAGGTGGCCAAAGTACTGGAGTTTCAGCATCAGTCCTTCCAAAGAAACCCCAGGGCTGATCTCCTTTAGAATGGACTGGTTGGATCTCCTTGAAGTCCAAGGGACTCTCAAGAGTCTTCTCCAACACCACAGCTCAAAAGCATCAATTCTTCGGCGCTCAGCCTTCTTCACAGTCCAACTCTCATATTCATACATGACCAAAAAAAAACCATGGCCTTGACTAGACGGACCTTAGTTGGCAAAGTAATGTCTCTGCTTTTGAATATGCTATCTAGGTTGGTCATAACTTTTCTTCCAAGGAGTAAGCGTCCTTTAATTTCATGGCTGCAATCACCATCTGCAGTGATTTTGGAGTCCCCCAAAATAAAGTCTGACACTGTTTCCACTGTTTCCCCATCTATTTACCATGAAGTGATAGGACCAGATGCCATGATCTTCGTTTTCTGAATGTTGAGCTTTAAGCCAACTTTTTTGGTCTCCTCTTTCACTTTCATCAAGAGGCTTTTAGCTCCACTCACTTTCTGCCATAAGAGTGCTGTCATCTGCGTATCTGAGGTTATTGCTATTTCTCCCAGCAATCTTGATTCCAGCTTGTGTTTCTTCCAGTCCAGTGTTTCTCATGATGTACTCTGCATGTAAGTTAAATGAGCAGGGTGATAATATACAGCTTTGACAGTCTCCTTTTCCTGTTTGGAACCAGTCTGTTGT
>SJYC01076387.1:0-12144 GCA_006408675.1 Madoqua kirkii
AAAGTGAAAGAGGAGAGTGAAAAAGTTGGCTTAAAGCTCAGCATTCAGAAAATGAAAATCATGGCAGCTGGTCCCATCATTTCATGGGAAATAGATGGGGAAACAGTGGAAACAGTGTCATACTTTATTTTGGGGGGCTCCAAAATCACTGCAGATGGTGACTGCAGCCATGAAATTTTAAAAGACACTTACTCTTGGAAGAAAAGTTATGACCAACCTAGACAGCATATTCAAAAGCAGAGACATTACTTTGCCAACTAAGGTCCCTCTAGTCAAGGCTATGTTTTTTCCTGTGATCATGTATGGATGTGAGAGTTGGACTGTGAAGAAGGCTGAGCACCGAAGGATTGGTGCTTTTGAACTGTGGTGTTCGAGAATACTCTTGAGAGTCCCTTGGACTGCAAGGAGATCCAACCAGTCCATTCTGAAGGAGATCAGCCCTGGGATTTCCTTGAAAGGACTGATGCTAAAGCTGAAACTCCAGTACTTTGGACACCTCATGCGAAGAGTTGACTCATTGGAAAAGACTCTGATGCTGGGAGGGACTGAGGGCAGGAGGAGAAGGGACGACCGAGGATGAGATGGCTGGATGGCATCACAGACTCGATGGACGTGAGTCTGAGTGAACTCTGAGAGATGATAATGAACAGGGAAGCCTGGAGTGCTGCGATTCATGGGGTCGCAAAGAGTTGGACACTACTGAGCAACTGAACTGAACTGACCCATACCTTCAGCACAAATACCAGATTTCTTAAAGTGTGTGGTGGTGGTGGTTTTTGCAAGTTTTGGAGAGTTGGGAGGTTTGGGGTAATTTTTAGATATTATATACCACACTGATTTAAAAAGCCAAAATAAAGGAACACATTAATCTTTGCCACTGTAATGGATCCAGCATCTTTGGTAGGATGTGGTCACGAAGATTTCCAGCCACTGTATCTTTCTCCTGTCTTCCTGTCCCCCATACCCATTTAAAGATTAAAAAGAACCTTTGAGAACTATCAATAATTTCAGCCTTGGGGGAATGTTTTTGTGTTATGTTAAAAACTGATTGTCACAGGCTACAAATATTAATTTACAATTCATGAAAGATTTATTGAATTGTAATATTGTTTAGGACTCTCTATTCAAAGTAACTAAACTCAGCTTAGACAGGCTTAAGCAATAAAAGAGATCATGTTGACTCACATAGTTCTAGGTTGAGGCACAGCTTGTCCGTGGGTTTAAGCAACATGACCAGCATCTGATTTCTTTTGTGTGTATCTCTCAGCTCTCTTCCTCAGGGTTGTCTTAATTCTCTCACCTCAATATATCTTCTGAGTGTAGAGCAAAAGAAGCAGCAATACTATATTATATTTGACAGTTGCTTAGAGCTTAAAAGTTCTCAGAGGAAAAAGTTTAAACTATGTGAGGTGATTTTTATTTAAACTTATTGGGGTAACCATTTCACAGTACATACACATATCATTTTGTTGTATACCTTAAATTGTCATTATGCTATCAGTTATATCTCAATTACAAATTAATAAGTCAGAATAAACGCAAGAAATGAATGACTGCTCCTCCTCCTCTCTCCCTCTTTCTGTGACCTTTTGTACCTAGCCAAGTGTTTCTGTTCTCTGAAAATAAAAACCTCCCTGGGATCCTTTTTTAGCTTAGGGCTCCGGTCATTTACCAAATGAGGTACCCTAAGCCAGCTCATTCTTTGTAGTCAGATCGCAAACTGTAGATCAGAACTGTATTTCTTTCTGATAAGCCTTTGTTTCCACCTCAGTTCAGTTCAGTCCAGTCCAGTCACTCAGTCATGTCTGACTCTGCAACCCCGTGAATCACAGCATGCCAGGCCTCCATGTCCATCACCAGCTCCTCTAATATTAACATTTCCTCTAATCTAGTATAGTATTTAATATATATCAGATTTCTATATTTATACTTACTAAAATTCTTTATAATTTATGTAATTCTTTTGATAATAAAAGATTTTAAGAAGTCTGGTTAAGAAAACTGTTTCTAAATAATCCACTCTAGGGTATTGTGGGGAAAAGGGAAATACTTAACATCAAAATAACATTTAAGTTTACTGTCATTTAGAATTCAGACAGATAAGCATTCATGACTCTAGGGTATGTTTATACTCTGTCCCTTATATGCGATATACTGCTATTAAAAATGACCACTCAACCTCCTATTAAAGAAGAATTCTTTTAAACAAAGAGAAAAGGCACCCTAGCATGAGAGAATCACAAATCTTATAAAATTTAATGAGTTTTTAAATATAATTACTGTTTTATTATTACAGAATCAAGCTGACAATATACTTGTTATTATAAATTCATTTGTTGGTAGAGACATTTAGGGTACTAAGCTGTATCTGGGAGAGAAAAGTCCAAAATAAACTTGGCTTTTTTGTTTGCCGTTATTTTTCTGCTTTACACTGTGTCACAGAATTTACCTCCTTAGGACGTCTCCTGTAACCTTTCAAGAGAAATATGTAACCACTGATGTTTGTGCAGCTCTGATGCACAGCTGATTCAGACCACTCTGTTTATTGTGTGGATAAATGAGTGAAAAACAGATTTACTCAATGGCCTTCCTTTTATAAAAAGGAAGTTAAAATGATTAACATCTTATGTACAACTGCTGTAGAGAATAAAAAGTACTAAAACTGCTAATATTAGAAAAGCACCTTACCTGATAATGTTAAAATTTGCTCAATATGTTTTCTATGCTGTACTTAAAAAAACTCAAGCAGCCAGTTGATAATAAAATTTGAATATCCCTCTCAAATAGCAGCATTGTCAAAAGAGGTGTCTGTGGTACAGATTCTGCTGCTTGAATTGAGAGTCAAGATACGAGAGCTTAAAAGTCAACCCCTTTTCAGCTTAAACAACTAGATGTGTGGTAGGTAGAAACATTTTTTTACTCAGATTACTCACTGTTCCACTCTTGGTAAAATCTAAACAGTTTTGCATATTCTCAAAGCACACATATTATTGATTATTGCTTTAACCCCCAAAGTTCTTTCCCATGTAACATGGGCAAATTTAGTTTCAAAAAATTTTAGGACTAGTGACCTGCAAAGAACTGAGCAATACCTTTTCTGAATTGTCTTATTTTAAGAAACTGCATGAGGAAAGAACTAGCAGGCTTGATATAGCTAGAAAAGTACCCCCAGATAATGTAGAAACCAGTTGTTATACTGTTTTGATATACCTTACAAATCTCATCCCCAAGTATGTCCTTTGTAAGCTTTTTTTTTTTTAACCTATTTAGCTCTTTTAGATTGGAGTACATCGTTATTTTAGATAGTTTCTGTTAGTGACATAAAGTGTGTGCTGTGATGTCACACACCTCCAAGTTTGGCTTTCAGTTCTCTCTAATGACTTTGTGGCTTTAAATAAATTCCTCATCGTCTCCGCTTGAACGTTCTTTTCTGAGACATGGGGCTAGTACTTACCACATAGAGTTGATGAGAAGGTAAATGAATTAGCTCCTAGTTAAAATAGTACTTATACCTAAGAAATGTCATTTAAGTGCTTTACATATATTGATTCATTTAATCATCTCAGTAATCCCAATGAAGTGGGTACGATTTTTAATCCCCCATTTTACAGATGGGGAAACTGAGGCACCAAGCATTGGAAAGCTTTCCCAGGATCGCACAGCTCGTTAAGAGGAGAATGAGGATTCAAGCCCCACTACTTTGATATCAGAGCCGTAACATAAGAACAATCCAAGATCATTATATATGCAGCTGAAAATGAACTGTAGTCACTGTCTCCAAATGAGAAGTACAGTGAAACATAGAATGTGTCTCATTGTTCCTGGGGTGGAGAAGGGGCTTCATTTGTTAGGTTTTATTACATAATTAGGTTGGGGTGGCTACTTTTCTCTTTAAGACTTAATGGAGGTTATAAGAATCAGTTTTTTTTCCAAATTAAAAGGTTAAAATAGCAACACAGCCCACCACATAAATTAGAAGTCCTCCTGAGTATTGTCATTCATCCATGCCATTTCCTGTTGCTTGTTTAGCACATTGTTTAGAGAAGCAGATTGCCCTGAAGTTAGCAAAGACAGCTTTAATACCTGGTCCTATGACTTCCCCGGGTTTGATTCCTGGGTTGGGAAGATCCCCTGGATAAGGAAATGACAACCCACTTCAGTATTCTTGCCTGGAGAATTCCATGGACAGGGGAGCCTGACAGGTTGCAGTCCACAGGATTGTCTGAGTCGAACATGACTGAGCGACTAAACCACCTGTGACTTCACAGCCAATAAAGCACAGTTAGCAGATACTTAAAGACTGTAACAAATACTCTTAAGAGAAGTGGAGTTCAACTGTAACAAAACTCCTGCTACAGACATTTAAACAAGAAAGTGGCTTCCCCTTTTTGTGGCTGAATAATATTCTACTATTTAACTCTTATTTTTAAGAGAGATTAACAGAATTTTTGATGGAGGACTTTGTGCAGAGATCATGTAAGCCTTACCATTTTATTTACAGATTGTAAAGCAAATAAGACATCTGCAGAGAGGTTAAGGATTGCCTAAAGTCACACAGCTACTTCGGGGTAGAATTCGGATTCACAGTCAGGTTCAGTATGTCCTTGATCCACACCACCTGCTTGATTTTTTTTTTTTTTTAAATATAGCTGTACAATGTTGTATAAGTTACAGGTATACAGTATATTTTTTTAATGAAGTATAGTTGATTTACAATATTGTGTGTGTTTCAGATGTACAGAAAAATGATGTGATTATATATATATGTGTGTATATCTGTCCTTTTAAAATTCTTTTCCATTATAGGTTATTATAAGATACTGAATATAAACCTTTGTTTATGTATGGTGGTGTGCATCTGTTACAGCTTATCCCTTCCTACCCTTCCACTTTAGTAACCACAAATCTGTTTTCTATGTCTGTGAATCTGTTTTTGTTTTATATATAAGTTCATTTGTACTGTTTTTCAGATTCCACATGTAAGTGATACCATATAATGTTTGTCTTTGACTGGCTTTATTTAGGATAATCTCTAGGTCCATCCAGTAATTCACAATTTTTTAAGGTTATATTCCATTTATAGTTATTAGAAAATATTGGCTATATTCCCTGTGTTGTACAGTATATCCTTTCCATTTGTGACAACATGGAGGGACCTTGAAGGCATTATGCTGAATGAAATAAGTCAGAGAAAAATATCATATGATCTTAATTACATGTGGAATCTAAAACAAAACTCACAAATACAGAGAACAAATGATGTTGATGGTTGCCAGAGGTAGGAGGGTTCAAAAGATACAAGCTTACAATTATCAGATAAATTAGTCCTGGGGATGTAACATAAAAAAAATATTGGCTATATTCCCTGTGTTGTACAGTATATCCTTTCCATTTGTGACAACATGGAGGGACCTTGAAGGCATTATGCTGAATGAAATAAGTCAGAGAAAAATATCATATGATCTTAATTACATGTGGAATCTAAAACAAAACTCACAAATACAGAGAACAAATGATGTTGATGGTTGCCAGAGGTAGGAGGGTTCAAAAGATACAAGCTTACAATTATCAGATAAATAAGTCCTGGGGATGTAACATAAAACATAGTAACTATAGTTAACAATGCTGTATTTTACATCTGAAAGTTATTGAGAGTAAATCTTACAAGTTCTCATCCTAAGGAAAAAACTTTGTAATTCTGTGTAGTGATAGATATTGACTAGTCTTATTGTGGTAATCATTTTGCAGTATATCCATATATCAAATCATATTGTACACCTAGTGTCATGTTCTGTGTCAGTTATATCTCAAAGAAGTGGCCTGAAGGACAGTCCAAGGCTGAATGACTGGCTCCCCTTGTCCTCAGCATCTCACATTCTCTTCTCCCCTGTCTCTCCTAGTCCTTATTGTCTCAAGACAACTAAAGATTCTCTCGTCCCTGGGGCTTTATGGAGAAAGAAAGCTGTCCACAGGAGAGGCCAGCTCTGTGCCAGAGGGCCACTTACAGCTTTAAGAGAGTCTGGGGGTTCAGTTTCTTCTCTGTAGGGGAGGAAAGCACAGGAAAAAAGGAGGCTGTACTAGACTTTAGATTAGCCAAGCTACAGTGTCTGCCGTGAAGTGTGGTCAACAACATGCCCGTGCATACAGGAGAAAAGCCAAGCCAGGTCACTGTCTGGAAAATTCCAGAAGGGCTTCACAGAGAATAACAGTTGAATAAGAGTTGAGTGGTTAAAGGGAGAGGACAAAGAATTGCTTTGTTCCTTTACATTTTAAGAGTCCTGTGGGACATTTAATACCAGATATATTCATTCAGGCATTCATTTTGTATTTGATTCTAACTTGCTTTCTTTCCAAAAGTGAGTTGAATATATCACACCACGGTTTCTAAGTTTTTATTTAGTGGTTATAGATCCATGATATTAATGTACTTTACGATTAGATTGAATTTTTGTTAGTCTCGTTAGTTGTATTTGAAATAGCATCAGACAGGACTGAGTGACTTCACTTTCATGCACTGGAGAAGGAAATGGCAACCCACTCCAGTATTCTTGCCTGGGGAATCCCAGGGATGGGGGAGCCTGTTGGGCTATCGTCTATGGGGTCGCACAGAGTCGGACACGACTGAAGTGACTTAGCAGTAGCAGCATAGTGGTTATATTCTATCAGTTCAGTCGCTCAGTTGTGTCCGACTCTTTGCGACCCCCTGAATTGCAGCACTCCAGGCCTCCCTGTCCATCACCAACTCCCAGAGTTCACTCAGACTCACGTCCATCGAGTCTGTGATGCCATCCAGCCAACTCATCCTCGGTCGTCCCTTCTCCTGCCCCCAATCCCTCCCAGCATCAGAGTCTTTTCCAGTGTGTCAACTCTTCTCATGAGGTGGCCAAAGTACTGGAGTTTCAGCTTTAGCATCCTTCCTTCCAAAGAATACCCACAGCTGATCTCCTTTAGAATGGATTGGCTGGATCTCCTTGCAGTCCAAGGAACTCTCAAGAGTCTTCTCCAACACCACAGTTCAAAAGCATTAATTCTTCGGTACTCAGCTTTCTTCACAGTCCAGCTCTCACATCCATATATGACCACTGGAAAAACCATAGCCTTGACTAGACGAACCTTGTTGGCAAAGTAATGTCTCTGCTGTTGAATATGCTGTCTAGGTTGGTCACAACTTTCCTTCCAAGAGTAAGCATCTTTTAATTTCATGGCTGCAATCACCATCTGCAGTGATTTTGGAGCCTCCCAAAATAAAGTATGACACTATTTCCACTGTTTCCCCATCTCTATTTCCCATGAAATGATGGGACCAGCTGCCATGATATTCGTTTTCTGAATGTTGAGCTTTAAGCCAACTTTTTCACTCTCCTCTTTCTCTTTCATCAAGAAGCTTTTTAGTTCCTCTTCACTTTCTGCCATAAGGGTAGTGTCATCTGCATATCTGAGGTTATTGATATTTCTCCCGGCAATCTTGATTCCAGCTTGTGACTATTTCCCATGAAATGATGGGACCAGCTGCCATGATATTCGTTTTCTGAATGTTGAGCTTTAAGCCAACTTTTTCACTCTCCTCTTTCTCTTTCATCAAGAAGCTTTTTAGTTCCTCTTCACTTTCTGCCATAAGGGTAGTGTCATCTGCATATCTGAGGTTATTGATATTTCTCCCGGCAATCTTGATTCCAGCTTGTGCTTCTTCCAGCCCAGCGTTTCTCATGATTTACTCTGCATAGAAGTTAAATAAGCAGAGTGACAATATACAGCCTATGCTTCCATGTCCTAGCTATTGTAAACAGTGCTGCAATGAACATTGGAGTACATGTGTCTCTTTAAATTCTGGTTTCCTTAGTGTGTATGCCCAGCAGTGGGATTGCTGGGTCATATGGCAGTTCTATTTCCAGTATTTTAAGGAATCTCCACACCCTTCTCCATAGTGGCTGTACTAGTTTGCATTCCCACCAACAATGTAAGAGGGTTCCTTTTTCTCCACACCCTGTCCAGCATCTGTTTGCAGACTTTTTGATGGCAGCCATTCTGACTGGCATGAGATGGTACCTCATTGTGGTTTTGATTTGCATTGCTCTAATAGTGAGTGATGTTGAGCATCTTTTCATGTGTTTTTGAGCCATCTGTATGTCTTCTTTGGAGAAATGTCTGTTCTTTGGCCCATTTTTTGATTGGATCATTTATTTTTCTGGTCTTGAGCTGCATGAGCTGCTTGTATATTTTTGAGATAATTCTTTGCTTTCAGTTTTTCACCATTGAGGAAGATGTTTGCTATGGGTTTATCATATATGGCTTTTATTTTGTTGGGGTATTTTCCTTCTGTGCCTGCTTTCTGGAGAGTTTTTATTATAAATGGGTATTGAATTTTGTCAAAGGCTTTCTCTGCATCTGTTGAGATAATCATATGGTTTTTATCTTTCAGTTATTGTGGTATATCACATTGATTGATTTGCAAATATTGAATCCTTGCATCCCTAGGATAAAGTCCACTTGGTCATGATGTATGATCGTTTTAATATGTTGTTGGATTCTGTTTGCTAGACTTGTTGAGGATTTTTGCATCTATGTTCATCAGTGATATTGGCCTGTAGTTTTCTTTATTTGTGTGGCATCTTTGTCTGCCCAGAAGTAATTTAAGTGTTGTTTTTATATTTTAACTGTAAAAATCTATCAGTATTCAGGACCAGATAGCTTTACTGCGAGTTCTACCAAACATTTAAAGAAGAGTTAATATCAGTCCTTCTCAAACTCTTCCAAAAAACATCAGTACAGATGGGACCACTTCCAGTCTCATTTTACAAAGCCAGCATTTTCTCATCCAAAACCAGACAAGGATGCCACAAGAAAATTGCGGGCCAGCATCCCTGATGAACATAGATAGAAAAATCCTCAATGAAATGTCAGCAAACCAAACTCAGCAATACATTAAAATGTTCATACTCCATGATCAGATTATTCCAGGGACACAAGGATGATTCAGAATCTGCAAATCAATCATTGTGATATAACGCAATAACAAGGAAGGATAAAAATCATATGATTATTTCAGTAGATGCAGAAAAAACATTGACATAATTTAACATTCATTCATAATGAAAACACTCAATAAACCTGATGGAGAGGGAATATACCACAGCATAACAAAGACTATATTATGACCACAACCTGTGTATCATACTCAACTGCAAAAAACAAAGCTTTTCCTCTAAGATAATGAACAAGATGAGGATGCCCTCTCCACCCCTTATTTAACATAGTACTGGAAGTGCCTAGCCAGAGTGGTTAAAGAAAGGAATAAAAGGTATCCAATTTGAAAGGGAAGAAGTAAAATGTTCTCTATTTACCAATGAGACAACATATATTATAGAAAACCCAACATATACTATAGAAAACCCAGCATATATTATAGAAAACCCAGCATATATTATAGAAAACCCTAAAGACTCCACTAAAATAACTGTTAGAACTATTCACCTAATTCAATTAAGTATCAGGATACAAAACCAATATCCAAAAATCTATTGTGTTTCTGTGTACTAATTACAAATTATAAGAGAATTTAAGTTCCACTTAAAATAATGCATTACAAAGAATGAAATGGCTAGGAGTAAATTTAACCAAGAAGGCAAAAGACTCATTCATATGCTGAAAAATACATTGATGAAACATATTGAAGAAGACACAAATAAATGGAAAGATACTTTGTGCTCATGCATTGGCAGAATTAATATTGTTAAAATGCCCATACTGCCCAAAGAAGCTTTAATGCTGTTATTGTCAGAATTCCAATGGCAATTTTTATAGATTAAACAGTGCTAAAATTTGTATGGAACCACAGCAGATCCTGAATACTCAAAGCAATCTTGAGGAAAAAGAACAAAGCTAGCGGTGTCACACTTCTTGATTTCAAACTATATTACAAATATGTAGGAAGCAAAATTGCTTCCCTGGTGGCCCAGTGCTAATAAATCTCCCTGCTGATGCAGGAGACACAGGAGATGTGAGTTCAATCCCTGAGTTACAAAGAGCAGGAAATGGCAACCCACTCCAGTATTCTTGCCTGGGAAATCCCATGGAGGGAGGAGCCTAGTGGGCTATGTCCATGAGGTCACAAAGAGTCGGACAGAACTGAGCATACATGCACAAGAATCAAAACAGTACAGTATTGACATAAAACCACCTACATAGATCAGCGGAACAGAAAATAGAGAACCCAAAAATAAAGCCATGTGTGTATATATGTGTGTGTATATATATATATATATACACACACACACATGAAATTAAAAGACGCTCCTTGGAAGAAAAGTTGTGACCAACCTAGACAGCGTATTAGAAAGCAGAGACATTACTTTGCCAACAAAGGTCCATCTATTCAAAGCTGCAGTTTTTCCAGTGGTCATGTGTGGATGTGAGAGTTGGACTGTAAAAAAAGCTGAGCACCAAAGAATTGATACTTTTGACTGTGGTGTTGGAGAAGATTTTTGAGAGTCCTTTGGACTGCACAGAAGTCCAACCAGTCCATCCTGAAGGAAATCAGTCCTGAATATTCATTGGAAGGACTGATGTTGAAGCTGAAACTCCAAAACTTTGGCCACCTGATGCAAAGAACCAACTCATTGGAAAAGACCCTGATGGAAAAGATTGAAGGCTGGAGGAGAAGGGGATGACAGGATGAGATAGTTGGATGGCATCACCCACTCAATGGACATGAGTTTGAGTAAACTCTGGGAGTTGGTGATGGACAGGGAAGCCTGGTGTGCTGCAGTCCATGGGGTTACAGAGTCAGACACGACTGAACAACTGAACTGATACACACACAGTCAATGGATTTACCATTAAGCAGCTAAGAATATAGTGTGGTCAATTAATGATATTGAAAAGTGGACAGGTATATGCAAAAGAATGGACCACTATCTTACACCACACACAAAAATTGATTCAAAATGGATTAAAGACTTTAAAATAAGACCTGAAACCATGGAACTTCGAGGAAAAAAAAACATGGATGATAAGCTCCTTGCCATTCATTTTGGTGATAAGTTTTTGAATTTGGCACCAAAACCAAAAGAAACCATAAACAAGATGAAAGGGCAACCTATAGAATGGGAGATAATTCTTTATAAATCATATATATGATAAGGGGTTAATACCCAAAACAAATATTCACATAACTGGAAAAAAAAAAACTCGTTAAAAAATCTTATTTTAAAATGGATAGAGGATCTGAAGAAACATTTTTTACAAAAAATATTCAGAGGGCCAGCAGGTACATTAAAAGGTTCCTCAGCATTAGTAATCAGTTTGGTTCAGATCAGTCGCTCAGTCATGTCTGACTCTGCAACCCCGTGAATCGCATCACACCAGGCCTCCCTGTCCATCACCAACTCCTGGAGTTCACTCAGACTCAACGTCCATTGAGTCTTTGATGCCATCCAGCTATCTCATCCTCTGTCGTCCTCTTCTCCTCCTGCCCCCAATCCCTCCCAGCATCAAAGTCTTTTCCTATGAGTCAACTCTTCGCATGAGGTGGCCAGAGTACTGGAGTTTCAGCTTTAGCTTCATTCCTTCCACAAAAATCCCAGGGTTGATCTCCTTCAGAATGGACTGGTTGGATCTCCTTGCAGTCCAAGGGACTCTCAAGAGTCTTCTCCAACACCACAGTTCAAAAGTGTCAGTTCTTTGGTGCTCAGTCTTCTTCACAGTCCAACTCTCACATCCATACATGACCACTGAAAAAACCATAGCCTTGACTAGGTGGACTCATCAGGGAAATATATATCAAAACCACAATGAATTGTCACCTCATACCTATTAGAATGGCTGTTATCACAGATATGAGAAACAGTAGGTGTTGGCAGGGATGTGGAAAAAAGGCAACCCTTGTGCACTTTTGGCCAGAGAAGGCACTGGCACCCACTCCAGTACTCTTGCCTGAAAAGTTCCATGGGCGGAGGAACCTGGTGGACCACAGTCCATGGGGTTGCCAAGAGTCGGACACGACTGAGCGACTTCAATTTCACTTTTCACTTTCATGCATTGGAGAAGGCAGTAGCATCCCACTCCAGTGTTCTTGCCTGGAGAATCCCAGGGACGGCGGAGCCTGATGGGCTGCTGTGTATGGGGTCGCACAGAGTCGGACACGAC